>JBBELK010001875.1:0-50756 GCA_037783545.1 Henricia sp. BOLD:AAB3569
CGTTTGCACAACGATACCTGAATTTCAAAGAAATAATCACATTTCTAAAAAGTTCATTTCCTGCCCTTTCGTATGATACCTCAGTCAAGAAAAATGAGCCAGGGATGACAGAGATATCCTGCATTTAAATATGGATTGAATTTCCATGTTTTTTTTTTAAATCATTCGTTTTTTTCACACCTGACCAATTTTTCGCATGAATGGATTCGGAGATGGTCACGTGTGCATTAAAAACGTGCGTGTTGAAACCCCTGAAATTCAGGTATCGTTGTGCAAACGACTTTTTGGTAGCCCTGCTTCATATTGTCTTTATTCATTCATGCGTGAAGTATGTATCATATGAGTGGTATCAAATGAAAGATGAGGAACTAAGCTTTCTAAATATGTGTCATTTATTATTTAAGATTGAGATTAAAGTATGATTAAACATCGATAAATTTGGGTTTCGTTTTTTTCTGGGACACCCTGTATACCTCACAGTATAACCGATAATTCCGTTCAGAAATGAATATTTACCCAGTCGTTACCGAATGCCTATTGTGAATTGCTCTGAACCTTTACCAACATAATTGCCCGAGCTCCTAAGTTTTATTTCTACCATGCACCAACTTTTCCCTGTGATGCCTCAACTGGATTGTTGGGGCGTTGTTAACACCCTGTATAGACGATGTGCCCTCTGACGTCACAACAAACTCAAACATGCCCGGTGTTATGCACACGCATCATGTTTTACATATTATTTGGTTTATAGGAATTAGGTCGCTTGTCAAATCGTCTTTAAATTTTGTGACCTGTGACATCATTACCAAACCAAATTTATGTATAAAAAGTCATCAAAAGACAATTTCGTGTCTCCTGGCAATGCTCTGGCAAATTCTATATGCCCGATGTTGGACGACAAAAAGTGCCTTAAAAAGATTGCTCACACAATTCTTTAAAACTATGCGACAAAGGTAGGCTTTGTCATCATGCAGTCATTTTAAACTCGTAAACGCGAGTAAACCCAAAGGGGTTATTTTTTATGCTTTTCTTTAAAACTTCAAAAAGAGCTGAACAAGATAGTCGTCTGTTTAAATTTGACTGAATAGACCGTATCGAACAGCTGCCATGGGGCACTTTGTTTGTTCTTTGAGGACATACATTGCATTTTACACTGTAGACCAATTTAAATGACAATGAAAAGTCACCCTACAAGATGACAGCTACTCGACACGGTCTATATTTTATAAACTGGGATTGTCTTTGAACAGACCCACCCGCATTTGATAATGCTTAATTACTCGTCTTACACTGTCATCTAAAGGCTCGTTAGCCATTTGCTCCAAGTCAGCGACGAGTTGCTTGAAATTCGGACGTTCAGTCCGCTCCTCCTGCCAGCATTTCATCATCAAATCATACCTATAGGAGACCCACATGAACACACGACAATAGCAACGATTACCGGGGTTCCTAAATCAATAAATATATGTTTTAAAGCTAAAGATATACAGTCCGTGGTTTTCAGCAAATTTGATTTTTTTTCTCATAACGAATTTTTAAACCATTTACTTTATTTTAATGACAAAACATAATACTTTGTATTTTATAAATCGTCAACCCTGTGAAAAACGCTGTTTTTATATACGTCCGTTTTTGCGCCTTCCCTGCCCACAGTCTGATTTCCCGTGTTTGGTCTGTGGTGCGGTGCGTGCAGCGCGCCCTCTGGACTGGTGGCCTGTAAAATATCTTTTCTTCTATCTCGGAAGAACTTCTGAGACAGAGAAAACGGAAGAAAACAGATTGGACAGGCCACTAGTCCGGAGGGCGCACTGTGTGGTGCGCGTTGCAGATCGAGCACGGGAGGTCAGACTTGGGCAAGTCTACTCCTTGAATTATTGGCGGACCAATATTTCGAATATTGACAGTTATTGTTTGATAACTAAACGTTGGTCGATTTTTTCGTTGATGTCTCATTTGAAAGCGAATAACTTATATATGTTTCTAGAAAATCATAAATTAAAAAAAAAAAATTGTTCGAGGTGCCACACCCAAAACGCACGGACTGTATATATTTAAATCAACAACATCATCGATATCATCTAGAAAACCCAATGCACAGATTGACCAGGACGTGATTCGAACCCATTTCGAAGACACCAATTGAATAGCCCGCGATAGTTCCAAAAACGGTACAGGAGTACCGGTGCGCGATATTTTTTTCCGTACCGCAGTTTAGTGAACATTGCTTCTGATTGGTTTAACACCCTCGCATATGTTGCATACTGATGTGTTTTGTCGATAACTACCTCACCATACCACACTCTTTCCTCAATTAATAGTGAAACAAATTAATACGACTCAAAGGAGATTCGAACCTGCAATCTCTCGATTGATAGTACTACGTCTTAACCACTAGACTACCAAACGACTCGACAAACCCTTAAGAGATATGAATATTCATTTACAATGCACCAATCAGACACCTCGATGAAGCCCTGTAGCGAATATGTGGTACGGAAAAAATATCGCTACCGGCGCACATGGTGAGGTCCATGCGACAGGCATAGGACATGTTTAATATGTAAGAACCATCATAGAAATACTGTACGTGCTGCCCTTGAAACAAAATGCGATGCGTTTTCTCGACGCTAACATTTGCAGAAATACTGGTCACTGCAACATTTGAAAAAAATACTGACGAGAAAATTAATAAAAAGAAGGTGATTACACTTGTTGAGCGCAGTTTTCTGGTTTAGGCATGCGGTATCCGTCCAGGAGCTTTTTAGCCAACGATCTGGTCTCAATTCCAGGGTACGGGGTGGCTCCTGATTACGAGTGAAAAGAAACTGTTTAGACACTTGGTCCTCGTTGTAACACGAATCTTGCATTATATGGAATAAAATAATATAGTTAAACAGTTATTCGTCTTGAAAAGCAAATGGCGCAGAAGATTCATTCTGAAGACAAGGTAAGACGGTAGTTTGAAGCGGGCCTCCCACTGTGCGATTTTTGCCACGAATTTGCAACGATTAGGTACGATTTGGTGAGATTACCAGAGACTCTCTATATAGACTCTATACACAATCGCACCAAATCGTAGCTAATCGTTGGAAATTCTTGGCAAAAATCGCACAGTGGGAGGCCCGCTTTACAATGCATAGTTCCGATTTGGCCCAGTTAACCACGCCCCCTTGGATATTGTTGCTATGGCTCACACGCTATCGTTAAAATGGCGACACACAACGCACAAAGTAATGGGACTTTTAACGGAAAGCACAGATTCATTGGAGAAAACTTAAAGGTATTCATGTTTCAGGGTCGACAGTTATCTTAGAACACACCGAGTAAAGGGCCAGTAATACAGGGATGTCATATCACGAAATACGTGCTTTCGTACCTTTGAACAAACGACCGGCCTTGAAACCAAAAATTCACCCGGAACATCGCATACAACACTGTACAAATTGTATGGGGCAGAACATCGCGTGATGTTGTTGCAACCATTGCACTTTGACCTATGTGGGTGATCTCTGCTAGCTCTGTTGTGATTGGTCGGCGGGTTCGGTTGATTGACAGGTCGGAACTATGCATTAGACTACGACTGCCTTGTGCATGACGAGAACAAGTCTGCCCTATACGACTAGCTTATGACTGGCCTTATCTGACTGGTTGTGACTGGTTTCCAACTAAAGAAGTTCTCACCGAATGTCGCTATCTCCCAAAGCAGAATTCCAAACGACCATCTGTGGTTAATATACATTGAAACATTGAATTTCATGTTACGTGACAATCTTAATATCTAAGGTTACATAAACAAAAACTTAAAACATTAATAATGTTCTTTTTAAAAACTTTTGATTTAAAACATGTCACAGACACACTAAATAACGACAATACACAAGGGTTAAAATTTATACTTACACGTCACTTTTGGTTTCATAAACTCGGTCCGTCAAGGATTCGATGGCCAACCAGCGGAGGGGAACTCGGGTCTGAGGTAAATTTAATACATGATTTGTGACCAATTCAAATGTATACAATAAGACAAATTTAATTTCCAACTTAAACAGCATAGTTATTGCTAACTTGCACACTGTTAAGCCAGGTTAATAAACATACTGATAACAGTTACTACTAACTTGCATATTGTACCATGTCAATAACCATACCATGGATGTCTGTACATATAGGCCTATGTCCTCTCCCCTGGACAGACCGAAATCGGACACTTTAGCGGTCAAGTCTTCAGCCAGGAGTATGTTCCTTGCCGCTAAATCACGGTGGATTATCTACGGAAGAAAAAAAGCGTTAGCGCAGATCAAGATGTGTTTGCAACAACAACAACCACACTTGGATATTTCTTTAAAATCTATCGATGTGCACGTGTGTTAATTTGCAATCATAAGTTAGCACTAACCTGGTAAAGTGCTTTTTAGTACCTTGGCCCTTTGTGAAATAGCAGCATATAGGCCTATATCATATATTTTTACAAATATGTTATTAGGGAGACACCTCAGGAGTAAAAATGGGTATGGGGGACATTTCAAAAATTCATTTTAAAAAGTTGCAAACCTGACTTATTAGGGCACAAACCTGACTTATTAGGGCACAAACCTGACTTATTAGGGCACAAACCTGACTTATTAGGGCACAAACCGGACTTATTAGGGCACAAACCTGACTTATTAGGGCACAAACCTGACTTATTAGGGCACAAACCTGACTTATTAGGGCACAAACCGGACTTATTAGGGCACAAACCTGACTTATTAGGGCACAAACCTGACTTATTAGGGCACAAACCTGACTTATTAGGTCACAAACCGGACTTATTAGGTCACAAACCGGACTTATTAGGGCACAAACCGGACTTATTAGGGCACAAACCTGACTTATTAGGGCACAAACCGGACTTATTAGGGCACAAACCTGACTTATTAGGGCACAAACCTGACTTATTAGGGCACAAACCGGACTTAGGGCACAAACCTGACTTATTAGGGCACAAACCTGACTTATTAGGGCACAAACCTGACTTATTAGGGCACAAACCGGACTTATTAGGGCACAAACCCGACTTATTAGGGCACAAACCGGACTTATTAGGGCACAAACCTGACTTATTAGGGCACAAACCTGACTTATTAGGGCACAAACCTGACTTATTAGGGCACAAACCTGACTTATTAGGGCACAAACCGGACTTATTAGGGCACAAACCTGACTTATTAGGGCACAAACCTGACTTATTAGGGCACAAACCTGACTTATTAGGTCACAAACCGGACTTATTAGTGCACAAACCGGACTTATTAGGGCACAAACCGGACTTATTAGGGCACAAACCGGACTTATTAGGGCACAAACCTGACTTATTAGGGCACAAACCGGACTTATTAGGGCACAAACCTGACTTATTAGGGCACAAACCGGACTTATTAGGGCACAAACCGGACTTATTAGGGCACAAACCTGACTTATTAGGGCACAAACCTGACTTATTAGGGCACAAACCCGACTTATTAGGGCACAAACCGGACTTATTAGGGCACAAACCCGACTTATTAGGGCACAAACCGGACTTATTAGGGCACAAACCGGACTTATTAGGGCACAAACCGGACTTATTAGGGCACAAACCGGACTTATTATAGGGCATGCACAAACCGGACTTACATGTATTAGGGCACAAACCGGACTTATTAGGGCACAGACCGGACTTATTAGGACACAAACCTGACTTATTATAGGGCACCAACCATTAATGTTTCAAATTCCATTTTCGTTAACAAAAATGTGCACATTTCTATGGAAATGTCTCCTTACGTACCCATTACCTTACGTACCCATTACAGGAACGTTTTGAACTATCGGTGCTCATTCATCAATAAAGGTATTCTAGAATCTTGATACTCTATAGTGGGTACTCTTGATTTGGGGTCATAAGAAAGAGGTTGCCGTTCTCCAAAATTCAAAGTAATTGCAGAATAATGAGCTAATTTTAATGTCGGTTTCCACTCTTAAACTACACCATAATTATGTAATAGGCCTACCCCTGAATTAGAGAGGTGTTCCATTCCACGGGCCACGTTGGTACCAAACGACATCAGGTTGGATGCCGTCAGCACCCCAGCATCTTGGCCGGGTGTCGTCAGCACCCCAGCATCTTGGCCGGGTGTCGTCAGCACCCCAGCATCTTGGCCGGGTGTCGTCAGCACCCCAGCATCTTGGCCGGGTGTCGTCAGCACCCCAGCATCTTGGCCGGGTGTCTGTTTTGGAGTCTGCATCGGTCTAGTCTTCCTCAGGTAGTCACGGAGATTGCCTTTTGGTAAGAACTCCAGAGCTACGTACAAACTACCTGTAAAGCATTCACCAGGTGGCATTAAATAGTAAATAATTGGGCATCTACGGTTTTTGTTCCGATCTGCATCCAATATGTTTTAAATACGGCAATTTAACAATGTTGCAACCACACTGAATGTCTTTATGTTTCTTTTGTCTAGTCTGTGCCAACTGACGAGGTTTGGGAATAGAATGTATACGTACAGGAGCGTATTCAGATTTGTTTCAGAAAATGGCCTTTGTTCTATCCCAACATACATATAAAATGGCTCCCTAAAATACTATCCATGGGAAGAAAACAGGAAATGTGCAAGCTCCAATTTGGATGCGGAAGCAAATGTTAGTGTAATCACTGCACGTTTTATGTAACCGGATTATAAAACACCGGTGGGTTTTTAATGATATCCTTGGAAACATGTGGATTGGGAGCGCAATATTTCAGAATGGCAATGAGAAAAATATGACAAATGATATGGTATTAAAATCTTGACACCCATGGGAAAAATGAGGGTGTTTATACTGCTCAAAATGTGGTATGGACACGCTCCTTTGCACGTAATACAATGACTTAGGAAGTTATCACTGACACCATCGACGCCGATAGTAATTTGAAGTTTGCTCCAGATTCATTGGCGAAATGCGTATACACACATTTCACAGACTCTCTGTAATTTCAAGATGTAGCTCCAATGATTTTGGGCACGGCCTAAAGCGAACAATAAAGTATAAAGGGGCGTTCACACTATTGCAGAAAAATTGCTTTGCGTGCGCCAGTGTCATAGGTTTGTACAGGATCTGGTTTACCGCCTGTGCGCGGCTTGTCGCGACCATCGATATATATATACATGTATATACTGGATATAGCAACGACTTATAAAATTAAAGCCACCGTCCGCCATTGTACCCCATAATACAATTCATTGCCTATACTGGTCATACTGTCTTCACTAGTCTACGTCATGGTCTACAATGTGCTAAGTGGCATGCAAGCGACCGCATGGACCGGGCCGGGGAGCAGTCTAGGCCAAGTATTGTTCGTGGGGTACAATGGCGGCCGGCGCATGGCTTCAATTCTCGTATAGCCAACTGATATTGCATACTTCATCCAGTGCATATGTATCGATGGTCGTGACGCGCAAAACTTTTGAGCTGGGTCAAACGTTCAAATTTGTTGAACTTTGACCACGGTGCGCTGACCTTTCCAACGCGCAGCCAATATAGACCGTATCGAATAGCCGCCATTTCGTGGGACACCTTTTGTTACTATTATACCGTTCAACAATGGAAGCACAATATGTGCAACCATGCATGTCCTCAAGGAACAAAAAACTGCCCCACGAAATGGCAGCTATTCGATACGGTCTATAAACTGCCGAAGTGAATACGTCATCTTTTGTTAGTTGCCTATAGGCAATGGCTCTACACTAAAAACCACTATACCGTGTCCCTATGGTTTTGCAATTGTACTTTTTTTTCCGACGGCCATGATGTTTAGACCAATTGCCATGACAACACGTCACAGTTAAGCTGTCTATGAGGTATCAGAGAAGCCTCAAGTTACCGGTGGTGATTTTTTATTTTTGAAAGATCGGCGATTGGGATCTCATACAATGCGGTAAGCGCAGCGCGGCAGTGTGATTTTTCGGCGATAGTGTGAACGCCTCCCAATACAGAAACACATGTACATGCAATCACCTTCGTGGAGACATGCTCCCAACAAACAAACCACGTTTGGGTGTTTCTTGATCTTTGCCATCGTCTTAAACTCCAACATGAAAGCATCCGCGGCGTTCGCTATCGCACCAGCTGCACAGCCAAAATGAAAAACAAAGCCGAATATAGTTCTGTTATATAAGGCTCTTTAGTCTTTACTGTATAGCAACTTTAGTAATGCATAGACCCGTGTCATCATCCATCATGCGTGAGTAGATAACCCCCCCCCCCCCCACAACACAACATGGCCACTATAATATATCATGGTCTTAATTAAAGTCACAAGCTATTCAAATAGACTATACAACAAAGGCATCCAATGTAATGCAAAAAAGATGAGAAAAAAAAATTCCCCATCGAGATTCGAACTAGATGCTGTACCAGCATTTAGATCACAGTAAAATAATAATATAATAAATAAGAAAAACCGAAAGGTTTTACCTTTGTGTGTTTTAATGGCCGCTTTGATGACTCTACCGTTGTTCAATACGTTTCCAGCTCGCACTTCACCAAAGTTTCCTTTGCCAAGAAAAGTGTCTGTCAAGTGAAGATTCTCCCATTTTATTTCTAGCTTAGTTGCCCATGCTGGCAGGCCAACGTCAACGTCCTCATAATCATGGTCATCTTGCCTAGCACCATCGTTTTGGTTATCGTCATCGTTTTGGCTAACATAATCCGGCTTGTCAATACCATGCATTTCCACCTGAGTCGTCTTCGGTAACACCTATACCGTAACAAAAATATATAGATGGTAGCACTTTAAGACTAACATATAGGGCCTACCGTATAATTATTAAATATGATAACACTTGAAATAGGACTGTAGAACACGAAGACATAAAATGCATTTACTACATTCGGTTATGGCTAGCATTTTCTAGGCTAGCTAAAATTTGGTCTGTAATTTTCCGTTAGTCTTCTTCGATAACACCTGTCATTATTTATTTATTTATTTATTCCATTTATTTACCCAGGGTGTGCCCAAACAGTTTACAAAAACTGGTTTCCATTGGGGCCCTGCAAACACACATAAAACAAATATACTAAATTGAACTACTTCACAATCACAAACAAACTGGAATAAGATACTTTTTGTACAACAACTACAACATAATACAAAAACTAATCACAAGTATTTATTATACATGCACGTGACACTAACATTTACGCTAATTACAGGAAGGGCGAAAAACCCGCCAAAAAACTTTTTAAGGAGAACAAATAAAAACAAACGGGAAAATTCCCCTCCGGCTCCAAAATTAAAGTTAAAATTTTATGGCAACCAAGTCATACGACTCCGTCAATTAGCATTTCTCACTTGAAGTTGATCATGTGAATATTATGTGTATGTTTGGCGAAGTGCCGATTTGAATGAGCTCAAAGAAGACATAGTTCTAAGGTGTGCACTAAGGCTGTTCCAAATTGCGGCGCCAGTTACAGCAAAACTCGAGGCGTAAGACCCCTTTCGTGCAAAGGGAATTTTCAGTGTTTTTTCGGCAGATTGACGAGTTTCTCGAGTTTGTACGTAAGGTGTAAATAGACTTGCCATATACTGCGGGGCCAAGGAATTTATGCTTTTAAAGACAAATATAGCTTTCTTGTATTTAACTCTCTCTGGATAGGCAAGCCAGTCGAGCTTTTTAAACATGTCAGCTGACGGCGTTAGGAAATCGCATTTAAGTATTATTCTGGCTGCACGTTTGAGGCATTTGTTCAAGACAGTGTTATGAGTTGCGTAACGGTCACCCCATAGTGTGCAACAATAATCTAGACTAGGCATTACTAAACTTAACATAAGGGTGTTCATGTGCTTTTGAGTTACACAGTCCCGAATTCTTTTTAACAAAGCTAATTTCGAGAAAACTGTCTTCTTTACATATTCGACATGCTGGTTCCAACTTAAGGTTTCGTCAATAATAACACCCAAGCATTTAAACGATTTAACGTTATGCACTTGATCATTATTAATGTGTACTTTGAGCTTATGCGCGCTTATCTTTTTCTTTGAGCCAATTAGCATACATTTAGTTTTACTGGCATTAATTTTGATTTTATTCTTAACGGACCACAGATGAATCATGTCTAATGACTTGTTAAGGCTAGGTTCAATTTCGACAATGCTTTCGGAACTGCACGTTAGTGTAGAGTCATCGGCATACATATATAACTTACACTTTTCGGATACATAAAGAGGCAGGTCATATGTATATGTGATAAACAATAATGGGCCCAGAATTGATCCTTGTGGTACACCGACACTTATAGGCAAGGATTTTGACATATGTTTACTAATATTAACGGTTTGACTGCGATCACTGAGATAGGACTTAAACCAGTTTCTTACCGAAATCGACATGTTCACCTTTTCTAATTTTTCTAAAAGAATTTTATGGTCAACGCAGTCAAATGCCTTACTGAAATCTAGAAAAACAAGTGACAACAACATTGTAGAAATTAATGGATGTATAGAACACGCAAACATAAAATAAAAATTATGCTGTTTATTGTTAGTAAACTATGATTCACAAAACATTTCAATTCGCTTCCAAAGCTTTGCAGAACTAACCCTTTCTTTGTTGGATGAAGTATTTTGTCCTTTTCGCCCCTTCCATAACAAACATCCAACAATAGCAACTGCAGCCAGAATGAACACCACTCCAATAACGATACCAATAATTACTCCAACACCAAATCCTGGATACAAATTGGATAAACATTAAAAAGAAACAAGATTTTCTCAGCTAGCTTACATTGAGAGCAAATGGGTCTTTCTATAAATCAGGGGTCCAGCTTTGGTGTCCCCCGTTACATTTTACATCTTGTTTTTGTAAATTTAGGACACATTCTTTAAATACTTTCCATCTCAAAGAGTGTGTACATAAAGTACAATTCATACAAAATGGTTTAAAAGCCCTTTTAATGATTTGTGTACGAAAAATAACACATATCAGGTGTAACGGGGGACACCAAATGTCACACGTTTGGACCCCTAATTTATAGAAAGACCCAAATGTTAACGCTCAGGACAGGACAACAGTATAGGGCCTACTACTCACAATAAGTTGGGGATATTGTGGGGTGTATACGCAGATATTTTATTGAGGGTATGCTTTCCGCTTGAATAATTTTGGGTATGATTAGACAATTGTATGTGCATGACAGACACACCTTGTTTTGTCCTATCTAAGAAATGTCTGCCATATTAGGGAACTACTCAGAAAATTTAAAAAATCGTAAGTCATGTCAATCAGCCAATCTTTTTCATGTCTGCTATAAATAGCAGACATAATGAATATAGCTTTACCAGAACATCATATCATCACCAATGAATACACGACGTCGATTAACAGAGGAAGAGCGCCACCTAGCCATCGCCTGAGGGTTGGAAGCACACAGTACGTTTGACGTCGTAACTGGACTTGGGGTGTCTCAGAATGTGATCATAGACTGTTTCGCCGTCATCGATCCACTGGTAGCGTGCGCGACCGGCCCCGAAGTGGAGTGCAATGTGTTACTGACCAGACCTACGCCCTATAGGTTACCGTGGTGCAAGGGCCGCTCATCTCCAGTCAGGTTTGCGAGATGTAAGAGGCACCGGGGTGTCCCGACATACCATCCGCAACCTACTTCATCACTTCAGATTGAATGCTAGATGACTACTTGTAGGTGATACCTTTGACACCCTTAGCGGTACGGCACCGACATGATCGCCTGCCGTAGGCAGCAGTGGTCCACTGCGCTGTTGACGGGTGACGTCGGGGTGACGTCGGGGTAAGCGTAATTGCGGAGGCTAACATGGTTCAGAGACAACGTTTTGGAGGAGGGATGACACAGTCTGGGCAGACGTCAGCAGTTTGCGCAAAACCTAACTCTGCGAATCATCGTACACCCCATCATCAGCCCTGAGTACAGGAACACGACCCAGACTTCGTCTTCATGGATGACAATGCGCCTCTGCATCGCGCAAGAATCGTCTGAGGTCGTCTGAGATCGTCCCAATGAAGTTGGAGTGCCTAATGTGAAGTGGCCAGCCATGTCCCCCGATCTCAACTCGATAGAGCACGTCTGGAATCAACTGAAGCTCCGCCTGGATGAACGTGCTCTTTCACCACGTGACCTTGTCGAACTGCGTGTAGAACTTGTGGATGAGTGAAATGCACTTCCCAGAACAATATCATGCGGCGTCGCTAACAAGCAGTAATTGATGCATTGTTGAAGTTGACAATTTCTAATTATGTGGATACATCTTAAAATATTAAATTTGTAGTTGATAATGTGTTTTTATTTTTTAGTAAATAGTCACAGGAATAGGTGCAAACAGTCAATTGAAAACTTAAAACTCAAAAATTTAACCACACCGAAAAACATACCAATATCCCTAACTTATTGTGAGTAGTGTATATTACAAGAGCCGATTTTACATAGATTACGAAATCCCAACGCGAGTACTGCCGTGTGTTTGTATACGTTTGTGGTACCAAAAGGCTATACGTTATCATAGATAACCTTGTATTGGCGCGAAAAGTCATACAATTCTATACAAAGCATGACATAAGTTCAGCTTAAATAGGAATATATTGCGTGAATTTGTTATCGCTCAATTTGACACGTACTTGCTATCGTATTGTGCATGCATGTTTATCACACTGAAACCACACTATATTTTGTGGTTTTAATGCCTGCATGTTTCTTACCGTTTCGCGCTTTAGTGGTAACCTTCAAGACACTTGCGAGTCCTGTATACAGTTGATTTCGTGCAGATACTCTGAATTCATATTTCGTCCCAGGCTCAAATGTTTCCCTGTGGTATCTTGGTGCAGTGACGTCGGTCTTCCGGAATTCCGGCCCTGCTTCGGAGGCACTATCATCGGTGTTTCCAATTATTCTATACTCTACCTACATTAACAAGAGCAATCACGGGATGAGAGATTTTAACCTGAGACATATTGGACAGATACCAGCTGAGCTGTAGAGAACAGTGGTATACTCTCTCATGTTTTTCCCAAGGCTTATTACACACCGGGCAGATGCTCTGCAAGCTGAGCTAATGAGGCACAGTGGAATACCCCCTCAGGTTTTCCCCAAGACCTCTGACACACTGGGCAGATTCTCTACCAGCTGAGCTATGAGGTACAGTGGTATATTCCCTAATGTTTTCCCCAAGACCTCCGACAAATCGGGCAGATGCCCTAACAGCTGAGCTATGAAGCACAGTGGTATACTCCCTCAGATTCCCCAAGAACCCAACTCTTTTCTGTATATGGATGTTGCATAGATGCGCATCTGAGCAAAGTAGCGAATGCAATAATTGGTATGGTACCTGTGATCACTTATCGCCACGAAAACGAAATAACCAAACATGGGATGAGCAAAAATCACATGGTCCTCATCCGGATTTGAACCTGAGACACTAGACATTAGACATACTACATATCCAGTTATCTGTCCATTTGGGTCGATAGGATCCTCCCACTCCAGGGATATCAACGTCTCGGTTACATTCGTCGAACGTAGATCTCTTACAACTCCAGGAACTGGATTAATGAAACAGGAAAAACACGGAACTTTGCATTCAGAAAATCTGCGTGATTGGTATCTATAGAACGACAGTTAAATTTAAACTACTCAAATATCCTACTAACTCAAAGCAAGTATATATAAAAAATACAGTTTTCTTAACGGCTTCTTTATATTAATTAACATGCAGCATGCACCATGTACAATATTAGAGGCAAGTCTATAATTATCGTGCAACTATCTGAATGTTATCAACAATCGTCTAGAGCAAGCGAACTCTTTTTATAAATATCGCAATGGTCAGTCTCCTTAGCCGCGAAAATGACCCCAACCTACCTCCGATTTGAGTAAACGCTTGGACAGTCTCACTCCAGGGACCCGCGCCAACTGATGTCTTGGCTCGTATCTGAAATAAGAAAACATTAACATGTCTTCCGTTATTAACCTTAAGAATGTACGTCTCCAACATTGCTATTTTTCACAATGTGTTGTTCTTTCGAAATTGATGAAGAAAAATCAGACCTTTTCAATATACCTTCACATAATAAAGGACAGACGTTTCCGGATCCTGTATGCGATGTTTGAGGGACTGCCAGCCAATAGACACCACGGTGGGGGACTCCATGTTGGCGCTCGTCCAGTAAGAGATGTCATAATTGGTGATATTTCCATTGGGTTGATCAGGTGCTGACCACGTGACAGTAATGGAAACATTGTCCACGTTCACGATGGTGACGTCAAGAGGAGCCGTAGGCTCTACACAAGGGAATGGGAATGATTATGCTATTATTGCAGGTGCATATCCAACACAAAGCTGAGGTCACATGCAGACAATTAAATGCACAGTTGATTTTACTTGTTGGCCATTACAGCCTTGGAAAAAAAATATTGGACCACCTACAACCTGACAACAACAAATAAGTACATGGGTCTTTCCACAGTAATGGGGTACATTTCTGTAACATTCAAGATCTTAGGTCCCAGTTCACTTCAAATGTCTTAATTTTATCTTTAAATTATCAAGCTAAACTGAGGAAATAACTTTTTCACCAAGGAGTACGAAAAATAGTCCGACAACATACATTTGTGAAACCCCTTGCACAAATTTATTACGCATGTAACAAAGACGGAAAAAATGTCACAAAATGGTCTGTCTACGTTACATAAGTAATAGGAAAATTTGTACACAAGCTTTTCAAAAATGTATGTTGTGGCAGCAATTTCTTACCTTTTTGGGCAAAACAAGGACATTTCTTTATTTCTGAGATAAACTAAAGACATCTGAAAGGAATTATTGACTTATTTTTCAAATGTACCCCATTACTGTGGACAGACCCACATACAAACTTGTTAAGATATGTCTTATAGTGATATTTGAATGAATTCCACTTCAAAACCCTCCGATAGATGACAGTTTGTCACAATTGCGTACCTGCTTCACGTGTCCACACAGTGAAAACTTGACTACTAATTGCTGCAACTGTGTTCGTACTTGTCAGGCCATCAACTTGGAAGCTGTACTCAGTGTACGGAAGCAGGTCATCGATTGTCGCTGTCTTTTTTGTAGTAACATATAACCGTATCACCAAGCCAGAACTCGCAGAGGTAAGCTTATACTTATATTTTGTGATAGGTTCATTTCTGATGCCACATGTTGGTTTTCTCCACGAGAATGTCAGGCTTGTTCTCGTAACAATGGTTGCTATGAGGGCGACCTCTGTTTCCTCTGAAAAATAGCCAAAGATATAGCTATATCTATATCACTCAAAAACGCGACTATATCCGTTCCCATACTTACTTTGTTCCTCACAATGGGTAATGGCCTGCTATCGACTGTATGTGGCTTTCTCTCAGGATAATTCTACACTGCGAATACAACAAAGGTAGGCCTATATTGCAAATACATTATCCCTCCTCTTGTAATTACGTCCTGGTAAATGTGTTGTGTACCACTGGGTAATACATTTTCGTAAATGGTTACCATATTTTGATTGGTGCCCCGGTTAATAACAATTTTAACCAGCCTCACGGCTGTCCAATCCCCTTGGTCTAGTTTGTTTGGATATGAATGAAACACAAAAAGACATAAGCAATTCTTTTTTAAGCACTGAGGGAAAAACATTTACTTGAGCATTGACAGTTAATGCCGTAGTACTGGGAATCACAGGCGCCGTTGGTACATTCTCCAGTGTCCTTGTTGCATGTTACTCCTGATGCACAATGACAAGTCTGCTTACAGTCAGCTCCATACATCCCCACAGGACATTCTGTTATTTAGAAGATGGTACACATTATTAGTCTACAGCAACAGGAGCTAGCAGAGGTCATCATGCATGTTCATTGAGTCACTCTCCATGCACAATGACTAGTCTGCTTACAGTCAGCTCCATACATCCTCACAGGACATTCTGTTATTTAGAAGATGGTACATATCATTAGTCTACAGCAACAGGAGCTAGCAGAGGTCATCATGCATGTTCATTGAGTCACTCTCCATGCACAATGACTAGTCTGCTTACAGTCAGCTCCATACATCCTCACAGGACATTCTGTTATTTAGAAGATGGTACACATTATTAGTCTACAGCAACAGGAGCTAGCAGAGGTCATCATGCATGTTCATTGAGTCACTCTCCATGCACAATGACAAGTCTGCTTACAGTCAGCTCCATACATCCCTACAGGACATTCTGTTATTTAGAAGATGGTACACATCATAAGTCCACAGCAACAGGAGCTAGCAGAGGTCATCATGCATGTTCATTGAGTCACTCTCCGTGCACAATGACAAGTCTGCTTACAGTTAGCTCCATACATCCCTACAGGACATTCTGTTATTTAGAAGATGGTACACATCATAAGTCCACAGCAACAGGAGCTAGCAGAGGTCATCATGCATGTTCATTGAGTCACTCTCTATGCACAATGACAAGTCTACTTACAGCTCCATACATCCCAAAGGATATTCTGTTATTTAAAAGATGGTACACATCATAAGTCCACAGCAACAGGAGCTAGCAGAGGTCATCATGCATGTTCATTGAGTCACTCTCCATGCACAATGACAAGTCTGTTTACAGTCAGCTCCATACATCCCCACAGGACATTATGTTATTTAGAAGATGGTACGCATCATTAGTCTACAGCAACAGGAGCTAGCAGAGGTCATCATGCATGTTCATTGAGTCACTATCCATGCACAATGACAAGTCTGTTTACAGTAAGCTCCATACATCCCCACAGGACATTCTGTTATTTAAAAGATGGTACACATCATAAGTCTACAGCAACAGGAGCTAGCAGAGGTCATCATGCATGTTCATTGAGTCACTATCCATGCACAATGACAAGTCTGTTTACAGTCAGCTCCATACATCCCCACAGGACATTCTGTTATTTAGAAGATGGTACACATCATAAGTCTACAGCAACAGGAGCTAGCAGAGGTCATCATGCATGTTCCTTGAGTCACTCTCCATGCACAATGACAAGTCTGTTTACAGTCAGCTCCATACATCCCTACAGGACGTTATGTTATTTAGAAGATGGTACATATCATTAGTCTACATCAACAGGAGCTAGCAGAGGTCATCATGCATGTTCATTGAGTCACTCTCCATGCACAATGACAAGTCTGCTTACAGTTAGCTCCATACATCCCTACAGGACATTATGTTATTTAGAAGATGGTACGCATCATAGTCTATACAGCAACAGGAGCTAGCAGAGGTCATCATGCATGTTCATTGAGTCACTCTCCATGCACAATGACTAGTCTGCTTACAGTCAGCTCCATACATCCCCACAGGACATTATGTTATTTAGAAGATGGTACGCATCATTATCTACAGCAACAGGAGCTAGCAGAGGTCATCATGCATGTTCATTGAGTCACTCTCCATGCACAATGACAAGTCTGCTTACAGTTAGCTCCATACATCCCTACAGGACATTCTGTTATTTAGAAGATGGTACACATCATTAGTCTACAGCAACAGGAGCTAGCAGAGGTCATCATGCATGTTCATTGAGTCACTCTCCATGCACAATGACTAGTCTGCTTACAGTCAGCTCCATACATCCTCACAGGACATTCTGTTATTTAGAAGATGGTACACATTATTAGTCTACAGCAACAGGAGCTAGCAGAGGTCATCATGCATGTTCATTGAGTCACTCTCCATGCACAATGACAAGTCTGCTTACAGTCAGCTCCATACATCCCTACAGGACATTCTGTTATTTAGAAGATGGTACACATCATAAGTCCACAGCAACAGGAGCTAGCAGAGGTCCCCTTACGAAAATGTCCTGTGGTATTCCTGTGGTATTCCTGTGGTACATGTAGATACCACATAAATTACCACAGGAAAAGTATTTACCGCCGGAGTACCACACATATTTATGTGGTAATGCCAACGCTGGATATCCAGGTCCTGTGGTATTCTTGTGGTACATGTAGATACCACAGGAATTACAACAGGAAAATCAATACCACACAATTTTATGTGGTACCCTTACGAACATGTCCTGTGGTATTCCTGTTGTACTGCTGTGGTACATGTAATTACCACAGGGTACCACACAGATTTGTGTTGTAATGCCAATGCCAGATATCCTGATCCTGTGGTAATCTTGTGGTACAGATAGATACCACAGAAATACCACAGGAAAAAAACATTATCACAAGAGTACCACACAGGTTTGTGTAGTAATGTCAATGCCAAATATCCTGGTCCTAAATACCACAGCAATTACCACAAGAAAAATATAGGGATGCGTACCACAGGAACCAGAGTACCACAGGAACCGATTACCACACGAACCGAGTACCACAGGGACGCGTACCACAGGAACCAGAGTACCACAGGAACCGATTACCACATGAACGAGTACCACAGGGACGCGTACCACAGGAACCAGAGTCCCACAGGAACCGATTACCACACGAACGAGTACCACAGGGACGCGTACCACAGGAACCAGAGTACCACAGGAACCGATTACTACATGAACGAGTACCACAGGAACCAGAGTACCACAGGAACCGATTACTACATGAACGAGTACCACAGGGACGCGTACCACAGGAACCAGAGTACCACAGGGACGCGTACCACAGGAACCAGAGTACCACAGGAACCGATTACCACACGAAATTTACCACAAAAAGAACCACAGGAACAAGTGGACATGAATATGCAAATCGGAAACACAATGTACCAATTTACTGTAATGCACATTGTCGGATGCCATGTATACATAATGTATTATGTTCTAAATTGAAATTGTACTTATTTATCAAATAGAAATATGCATCAATACATTTTGCATAATGCCATACTTAAAGCATAATGGCCTCTTTTTTGTTTTATGTTTGTTTTTACCCGTGACCAACCATGGATAGATAGCTGCATTTGGCCAATGGCCTGGTAAACATTTAAGTCTTGAGCACTAAACATTCCGACGCAAGTTAATGCTCTTTGCAGTGGTTCTTGTGGGCACAGAATGAACAACACTGGTTCAACCCCGAACCACTGCTGAACTTATAGTCTGGTTTGGCAGCTTTAAGTTGGACAAACCAAACAAAAAATTGGTAAGATTTCGATTGACTTGATTGTTATCACAGGAATATCACCACGGGAATGTTACTACAGGAATTTTACCACAGGAAATTTACCACAGGAATTTTACCACAGGAAATTTACCACAGGAACTTCCTGTGGTAATAATGTCCTGTGGTATATGTCCCAAAATACCACAGGAATATTCCTGTGGTAATGTCCTGTGGTATTTTTTTGTGGTAATATCACAGGACTTTTTCGTAAGGGTCATCATGCATGTTCATTGAGTCACTCTCCGTGCACAATGACAAGTCTGCTTACAGTTAGCTCCATACATCCCTACAGGACATTCTGTTATTTAGAAGATGGTACACATCATAAGTCCACAGCAACAGGAGCTAGCAGAGGTCATCATGCATGTTCATTGAGTCACTCTCTATGCACAATGACAAGTCTACTTACAGCTCCATACATCCCAAAGGATATTCTGTTATTTAAAAGATGGTACACATCATAAGTCCACAGCAACAGGAGCTAGCAGAGGTCATCATGCATGTTCATTGAGTCACTCTCCATGCACAATGACAAGTCTGTTTACAGTCAGCTCCATACATCCCCACAGGACATTATGTTATTTAGAAGATGGTACGCATCATTAGTCTACAGCAACAGGAGCTAGCAGAGGTCATCATGCATGTTCATTGAGTCACTATCCATGCACAATGACAAGTCTGTTTACAGTAAGCTCCATACATCCCCACAGGACATTCTGTTATTTAAAAGATGGTACACATCATAAGTCTACAGCAACAGGAGCTAGCAGAGGTCATCATGCATGTTCATTGAGTCACTATCCATGCACAATGACAAGTCTGTTTACAGTCAGCTCCATACATCCCCACAGGACATTCTGTTATTTAGAAGATGGTACACATCATAAGTCTACAGCAACAGGAGCTAGCAGAGGTCATCATGCATGTTCCTTGAGTCACTCTCCATGCACAATGACAAGTCTGTTTACAGTCAGCTCCATACATCCCTACAGGACGTTATGTTATTTAGAAGATGGTACATATCATTAGTCTACATCAACAGGAGCTAGCAGAGGTCATCATGCATGTTCATTGAGTCACTCTCCATGCACAATGACAAGTCTGCTTACAGTTAGCTCCATACATCCCTACAGGACATTATGTTATTTAGAAGATGGTACGCATCATAGTCTATACAGCAACAGGAGCTAGCAGAGGTCATCATGCATGTTCATTGAGTCACTCTCCATGCACAATGACTAGTCTGCTTACAGTCAGCTCCATACATCCCCACAGGACATTATGTTATTTAGAAGATGGTACGCATCATTATCTACAGCAACAGGAGCTAGCAGAGGTCATCATGCATGTTCATTGAGTCACTCTCCATGCACAATGACAAGTCTGTTTACAGTCAGCTCCATACATCCCTACAGGACATTCTGTTATTTAGAAGATGGTACACATCATTAGTCTACAGCAACAGGAGCTAGCAGAGGTCATCATGCATGTTCATTGAGTCACTCTCCATGCACAATGACTAGTCTGCTTACAGTCAGCTCCATACATCCCCACAGGACATTATGTTATTTAGAAGATGGTACACATCATTATCCCTTACCAAACTGGACTGTTATAATAGCATGTCCAGAGCAGTTCAACAGCAGTTCAACAGCATGTGCATGCTATTATGGCATTCACATAGCAGTCACTAGAGAATGAGGGCTCAGGACTGCTAAAGTTGGCAGTCTTTATAGCATTCCTGATAGCATGCACTATGAAATAGCATTCTAAGATAGCATGCCAGCATTAAAGCATTCTACATAGCATGCAAATGACACTCCACAACAAAATTGCAGTCCACAAATAAACAAAATTAAAGTATAGCATTCTCACCAGCCTTCAAATGTTGGTCATTGTTAAAGTATAGCATTCCATAAGGAATGCTATACTTAAACATCAGACTGCAAGCATATTCCAATAGTGTACTGTGTAACTGTTTCATGCACTTACTTCAGTGTAGCAGGAAACAGCAGTACACCTCAAGGCCAGGAAATTTGAAACTCCAGTAGCCCTTTGTCAGTTATTCTGATTCCAGTCAATACATGCTTCAACCTGTGAACATGCAGCTGTGGTACATACCACAGCTACCACAAGTTACAACCTAACCAGTAACTGGCAAGTGTCTTTCAGAGGTAAGATGTGTTTATATTTTATTATTATATTACATGTAGGACATTTTAAATGCTTCCTTTATCTTCATGAACAATATATGCATGGTATACTTGCAATGGACATGATGGACATCATCAGGAAGGAAAAACTTAGCTGCATCATGGCATGCCTTGCATTGCATTTTGAATGCATATGGAGGTGTAGGAATTAAAAGATGGCAGCTATAGCACTATTAGTATTAGCTTTATCATGTACATGTGTACATCCATGAGTTGGTGTAAAATACCTTCATTGACTAAGTTTTACCATGGTTTTACTGTGTGTTCTGGCTCAATTTTTTTATATTTTTTGATATTTTTTGATTAGGCTTACAGTTACATAATACATTTTACAACCTAGACAAATCAAATTCGATCCTTACATCATGTAAAATAAGTTCAGGAAGTTAAATTATATCTCATAACTGTTTAATAGGCATACTCATTTTTCCCTGTGGTTTGAAGAAATTTTGCCAATCTGTTTTACATGTACTGTAGTAGGCCCTACTGTAGTGTTCAAAACGCCATTACATGTACATGTACATACCGTACATACATGTACATGTACATGTATGCTGCTATATAGCTTGTGCAGTTCCACCATGGGAAAATTTGTCTCCATGTATTATAATGAAGGTCACCTTCCCCTATACTTCAGTGCATGCAAGGATTGGAGCTGGTCAATGCAAAGAATATTTATTGCCCAATTGGGACTTGACCAATTGACCACTGGCAGACTGCATTGTCCAAGGCCAACTTATTTGTGTTATTTCTACCCACAAGAATTAGATGTACATGTACAACAACCACCAGTAAATGTAGTCTATTGAAGTTATAGATGTTCTTTTTAGAAATAGTTGGCCTATTTTATACTAATTAACGTGTCACATGGGAAAGTAGCATTCATGACAAACCAGCCTCTTTATTCTTGGAAGTGTGCCAAAAGGTTCACGATATTTAACAAACCAATTCTCAACTCCAAGAACTTTTGCAAACTTATGTTAACCAAACTAAAATATAAAACTGGCTATATGCCAGTCGATCATTACAATGTACAATTTGTAATATTTATTCATGTTTTTTTTTTTCCAGGCACAGAGCATCGATCCACTCCTGTATGGCCCTGACACAATTGGGAAAGATCCATGTACACGTGGGAAGAGAGAACCTGCAGATCTCACATGGCACGTTAGCTACCCATCTTTACCGTAATGTGAACATGAGAGCAGCTTGGACTGAGCCTACGTTACACCCCTGTTCATGCAGTCTCTCCTCCGAAGAGGTTTTTGCAGAAATTATCGTCGGCCTTTGTACACTGGACTTGTGGTTGGACGCAAATATGGCATCAAAGCAGCCGTTTCAGCAACAGGGACCACTCAGGAACAATTAGGCAAGACAATCCCACGAGCAACCAGAACCAGAACCAGACCAAGACGAGTCAAGGAAAACAGATTTTTTACTTCTTCCTACCTGAACGACATGTTTGGTTTGGAGTGGAAATTAAAAGCACATACCGAATATTGGTAAAATGCTATTCGAATATTTGATGGACGACCGAATATTTGAATGTTCAATTCGTTAGGCACGTACAGCTTGCCTTGTCACCTACCATATTGTAGGTATTTTTCAACAAGAATAGGTATAATGCTTGAAAAATATTTATACTGTTGATAATTTGGGTGGCTATACCCTTGGGTTCCATGTTTTTGTTACAAGTTTGGCAGAAAGATCAAATAAAGTTAGTTTTTTCCAGTTCAGAGTAGGGTGATGATAGCATGCACATATAGCATGCACATAGCATGCACATGACATGTGCATGCTATCACACATGGCATGTGCATGCTATCACACACGGCATGTGCATGCTATCACACATGGCATGTGCATGCTATCACACATGCTATAAGCACAAGCTATATGGTAGCAGTCGTGGTAGCATTCCCGGTAGCATTCCCGGTAGCATGTACATGCTATAGCTCATTTAAATAATTCGGCCTCTACACATGCTATCCACATGCTACCCACATGCTATCGGCATGCTATTCCTCAATAATAGCATGCATACTGAAGAAAGCAGTTATCATAGCATTCGCATGCCATGCAGCATGCTATCAAAACTGCCATTGGACAGCAGTCCAGTTTGGTATAGTCTACAGCAACAGGAGCTAGCAGAGGTCATCATGCATGTTCATTGAGTCACTCTCCATGCACAATGACTAGTCTGCTTACAGTTAGCTCCATACATCCCCACAGGACATTCTGTTATTTAGAAGATGGTACACATCATTAGTCTATACAGCAACAGGAGCTAGCAGAGGTCATCATGCATGTTCATTGAGTCACTCTCCATGCACAATGACTAGTCTGCTTACAGTCAGCTCCATACATCCCCACAGGACATTCTGTTATTTAGAAGATGGTACACATCATAAGTCCACAGCAACAGGAGCTAGCAGAGATCATCATGCATGTTCATTGAGTCACTATCCATGCACAATGACAAGTCTGTTTACAGTAAGCTCCATACATCCCCACAGGACATTCTGTTATTTAAAAGATGGTACACATCATAAGTCTACAGCAACAGGAGCTAGCAGAGGTCATCATGCATGTTCATTGAGTCACTATCCATGCACAATGACAAGTCTGTTTACAGTCAGCTCCATACATCCCCACAGGACATTCTGTTATTTAGAAGATGGTACACATCATAAGTCTACAGCAACAGGAGCTAGCAGAGGTCATCATGCATGTTCCTTGAGTCACTCTCCATGCACAATGACAAGTCTGTTTACAGTCAGCTCCATACATCCCTACAGGACGTTATGTTATTTAGAAGATGGTACATATCATTAGTCTACATCAACAGGAGCTAGCAGAGGTCATCATGCATGTTCATTGAGTCACTCTCCATGCACAATGACAAGTCTGCTTACAGTTAGCTCCATACATCCCTACAGGACATTATGTTATTTAGAAGATGGTACGCATCATAGTCTATACAGCAACAGGAGCTAGCAGAGGTCATCATGCATGTTCATTGAGTCACTCTCCATGCACAATGACTAGTCTGCTTACAGTCAGCTCCATACATCCCCACAGGACATTATGTTATTTAGAAGATGGTACGCATCATTATCTACAGCAACAGGAGCTAGCAGAGGTCATCATGCATGTTCATTGAGTCACTCTCCATGCACAATGACAAGTCTGCTTACAGTTAGCTCCATACATCCCTACAGGACATTCTGTTATTTAGAAGATGGTACACATCATTAGTCTACAGCAACAGGAGCTAGCAGAGGTCATCATGCATGTTCATTGAGTCACTCTCCATGCACAATGACTAGTCTGCTTACAGTCAGCTCCATACATCCTCACAGGACATTCTGTTATTTAGAAGATGGTACACATTATTAGTCTACAGCAACAGGAGCTAGCAGAGGTCATCATGCATGTTCATTGAGTCACTCTCCATGCACAATGACAAGTCTGCTTACAGTCAGCTCCATACATCCCTACAGGACATTCTGTTATTTAGAAGATGGTACACATCATAAGTCCACAGCAACAGGAGCTAGCAGAGGTCGATGCATGTTCATTGAGTCACTCTCCGTGCACAATGACAAGTCTGCTTACAGTTAGCTCCATACATCCCTACAGGACATTCTGTTATTTAGAAGATGGTACACATCATAAGTCCACAGCAACAGGAGCTAGCAGAGGTCATCATGCATGTTCATTGAGTCACTCTCTATGCACAATGACAAGTCTACTTACAGCTCCATACATCCCAAAGGATATTCTGTTATTTAAAAGATGGTACACATCATAAGTCCACAGCAACAGGAGCTAGCAGAGGTCATCATGCATGTTCATTGAGTCACTCTCCATGCACAATGACAAGTCTGTTTACAGTCAGCTCCATACATCCCCACAGGACATTATGTTATTTAGAAGATGGTACGCATCATTAGTCTACAGCAACAGGAGCTAGCAGAGGTCATCATGCATGTTCATTGAGTCACTATCCATGCACAATGACAAGTCTGTTTACAGTAAGCTCCATACATCCCCACAGGACATTCTGTTATTTAAAAGATGGTACACATCATAAGTCTACAGCAACAGGAGCTAGCAGAGGTCATCATGCATGTTCATTGAGTCACTATCCATGCACAATGACAAGTCTGTTTACAGTCAGCTCCATACATCCCCACAGGACATTCTGTTATTTAGAAGATGGTACACATCATAAGTCTACAGCAACAGGAGCTAGCAGAGGTCATCATGCATGTTCCTTGAGTCACTCTCCATGCACAATGACAAGTCTGTTTACAGTCAGCTCCATACATCCCTACAGGACGTTATGTTATTTAGAAGATGGTACATATCATTAGTCTACATCAACAGGAGCTAGCAGAGGTCATCATGCATGTTCATTGAGTCACTCTCCATGCACAATGACAAGTCTGCTTACAGTTAGCTCCATACATCCCTACAGGACATTATGTTATTTAGAAGATGGTACGCATCATAGTCTATACAGCAACAGGAGCTAGCAGAGGTCATCATGCATGTTCATTGAGTCACTCTCCATGCACAATGACTAGTCTGCTTACAGTCAGCTCCATACATCCCCACAGGACATTATGTTATTTAGAAGATGGTACGCATCATTATCTACAGCAACAGGAGCTAGCAGAGGTCATCATGCATGTTCATTGAGTCACTCTCCATGCACAATGACAAGTCTGTTTACAGTCAGCTCCATACATCCCTACAGGACATTCTGTTATTTAGAAGATGGTACACATCATTAGTCTACAGCAACAGGAGCTAGCAGAGGTCATCATGCATGTTCATTGAGTCACTCTCCATGCACAATGACTAGTCTGCTTACAGTCAGCTCCATACATCCCCACAGGACATTATGTTATTTAGAAGATGGTACACATCATTACCCTTACCAAACTGGACTGTTATAATAGCATGTCCAGAGCAGTTCAACAGCAGTTCAACAGCATGTGCATGCTATTATGGCATTCACATAGCAGTCACTAGAGAATGAGGGCTCAGGACTGCTAAAGTTGGCAGTCTTTATAGCATTCCTGATAGCATGCACTATGAAATAGCATTCTAAGATAGCATGCCAGCATTAAAGCATTCTACATAGCATGCAAATGACACTCCACAACAAAATTGCAGTCCACAAATAAACAAAATTAAAGTATAGCATTCTCACCAGCCTTCAAATGTTGGTCATTGTTAAAGTATAGCATTCCATAAGGAATGCTATACTTAAACATCAGACTGCAAGCATATTCCAATAGTGTACTGTGTAACTGTTTCATGCACTTACTTCAGTGTAGCAGGAAACAGCAGTACACCTCAAGGCCAGGAAATTTGAAACTCCAGTAGCCCTTTGTCAGTTATTCTGATTCCAGTCAATACATGCTTCAACCTGTGAACATGCAGCTGTGGTACATACCACAGCTACCACAAGTTACAACCTAACCAGTAACTGGCAAGTGTCTTTCAGAGGTAAGATGTGTTTATATTTTATTATTATATTACATGTAGGACATTTTAAATGCTTCCTTTATCTTCATGAACAATATATGCATGGTATACTTGCAATGGACATGATGGACATCATCAGGAAGGAAAAACTTAGCTGCATCATGGCATGCCTTGCATTGCATTTTGAATGCATATGGAGGTGTAGGAATTAAAAGATGGCAGCTATAGCACTATTAGTATTAGCTTTATCATGTACATGTGTACATCCATGAGTTGGTGTAAAATACCTTCATTGACTAAGTTTTACCATGGTTTTACTGTGTGTTCTGGCTCAATTTTTTTATATTTTTTGATATTTTTTGATTAGGCTTACAGTTACATAATACATTTTACAACCTAGACAAATCAAATTCGATCCTTACATCATGTAAAATAAGTTCAGGAAGTTAAATTATATCTCATAACTGTTTAATAGGCATACTCATTTTTCCCTGTGGTTTGAAGAAATTTTGCCAATCTGTTTTACATGTACTGTAGTAGGCCCTACTGTAGTGTTCAAAACGCCATTACATGTACATGTACATACCGTACATACATGTACATGTACATGTATGCTGCTATATAGCTTGTGCAGTTCCACCATGGGAAAATTTGTCTCCATGTATTATAATGAAGGTCACCTTCCCCTATACTTCAGTGCATGCAAGGATTGGAGCTGGTCAATGCAAAGAATATTTATTGCCCAATTGGGACTTGACCAATTGACCACTGGCAGACTGCATTGTCCAAGGCCAACTTATTTGTGTTATTTCTACCCACAAGAATTAGATGTACATGTACAACAACCACCAGTAAATGTAGTCTATTGAAGTTATAGATGTTCTTTTTAGAAATAGTTGGCCTATTTTATACTAATTAACGTGTCACATGGGAAAGTAGCATTCATGACAAACCAGCCTCTTTATTCTTGGAAGTGTGCCAAAAGGTTCACGATATTTAACAAACCAATTCTCAACTCCAAGAACTTTTGCAAACTTATGTTAACCAAACTAAAATATAAAACTGGCTATATGCCAGTCGATCATTACAATGTACAATTTGTAATATTTATTCATGTTTTTTTTTTTCCAGGCACAGAGCATCGATCCACTCCTGTATGGCCCTGACACAATTGGGAAAGATCCATGTACACGTGGGAAGAGAGAACCTGCAGATCTCACATGGCACGTTAGCTACCCATCTTTACCGTAATGTGAACATGAGAGCAGCTTGGACTGAGCCTACGTTACACCCCTGTTCATGCAGTCTCTCCTCCGAAGAGGTTTTTGCAGAAATTATCGTCGGCCTTTGTACACTGGACTTGTGGTTGGACGCAAATATGGCATCAAAGCAGCCGTTTCAGCAACAGGGACCACTCAGGAACAATTAGGCAAGACAATCCCACGAGCAACCAGAACCAGAACCAGACCAAGACGAGTCAAGGAAAACAGATTTTTTACTTCTTCCTACCTGAACGACATGTTTGGTTTGGAGTGGAAATTAAAAGCACATACCGAATATTGGTAAAATGCTATTCGAATATTTGATGGACGACCGAATATTTGAATGTTCAATTCGTTAGGCACGTACAGCTTGCCTTGTCACCTACCATATTGTAGGTATTTTTCAACAAGAATAGGTATAATGCTTGAAAAATATTTATACTGTTGATAATTTGGGTGGCTATACCCTTGGGTTCCATGTTTTTGTTACAAGTTTGGCAGAAAGATCAAATAAAGTTAGTTTTTTCCAGTTCAGAGTAGGGTGATGATAGCATGCACATATAGCATGCACATAGCATGCACATGACATGTGCATGCTATCACACATGGCATGTGCATGCTATCACACACGGCATGTGCATGCTATCACACATGGCATGTGCATGCTATCACACATGCTATAAGCACAAGCTATATGGTAGCAGTCGTGGTAGCATTCCCGGTAGCATTCCCGGTAGCATGTACATGCTATAGCTCATTTAAATAATTCGGCCTCTACACATGCTATCCACATGCTACCCACATGCTATCGGCATGCTATTCCTCAATAATAGCATGCATACTGAAGAAAGCAGTTATCATAGCATTCGCATGCCATGCAGCATGCTATCAAAACTGCCATTGGACAGCAGTCCAGTTTGGTATAGTCTACAGCAACAGGAGCTAGCAGAGGTCATCATGCATGTTCATTGAGTCACTCTCCATGCACAATGACTAGTCTGCTTACAGTTAGCTCCATACATCCCCACAGGACATTCTGTTATTTAGAAGATGGTACACATCATTAGTCTATACAGCAACAGGAGCTAGCAGAGGTCATCATGCATGTTCATTGAGTCACTCTCCATGCACAATGACTAGTCTGCTTACAGTCAGCTCCATACATCCCCACAGGACATTCTGTTATTTAGAAGATGGTACACATCATAAGTCCACAGCAACAGGAGCTAGCAGAGATCATCATGCATGTTGATTGAGTCACTCTCCATGCACAATGACAAGTCTGCTTACAGTTAGCTCCATACATCCCCACAGGACATTATGTTATTTAGAAGATGGTACGCATCATTATCTACAGCAACAGGAGCTAGCAGAGGTCATCATGCATGTTCATTGAGTCACTCTCCATGTACATGTACAATTACAATTACAAGTCTGCTTACAGTCAGCTCCATGCATTTTTACAGGCATATGCAGCACGATATGGGACCGAGGGTACCCCCTCCCCTATACTATTGTCTCCCCAATCGTGTCTCAAATGTCCAAGGAGTTCCAAAGGAATTCCTTTCAGTTTTTAGGGGGCGGGGTTAGTGCGTTAACAAAAGGGAAGAGTGTGTTGGGTCATAGTGCCGTTAGGGGAGTCCTTATAGGCCCCAAATCGTACTGGGTATACCCACAGGACATTCTGTTATTAAGAGGATGGTACACACCATTAGTCTACAACAACAGGAGCTATAGTGCGGAGGTCATCATACATTGTACATGTTCATGTAGTCACTCTTCATGCACAATGACAACTCTACTTTCATTGACCATCAATTCCTTACACAGGACTATCAAGTTCACATCAGAGTACTCGACCACTGAGATTCAATTCTTTGATGTCATTGTACGAAAGGAAAACAATGCATGGCCTAACCACAGACCTATTTGTTAAACCCACAGATAAACACCATGCAGTAGCTTGCACTCAACCAGCTGCCATCCCAGACATTGCAAAACCGGTATTGCATATAGCCAAACTCTTCACCTTAAGAAACACCTTGTTTCACGAGGGCATAGTTCACGTGCGGTACACATGTTCATTCAGAAAGCCAAGTCTCTTTCCAGGGTATTGATGTTCTTGGCCACCTGCAGACTCTGTTCGTCTCAGTAGAGAGAAACTTTGGAATAAACGACTCCGCACCATATCCAGCCATATGGTCTCAACAAATCGGCACGCTAACAATCACGCTTCCGCCACTTGGCCGGCAGATCACCTAAACTGGTTCCGCACTGATTCTGATTCTAGTCTACATAAGTGGGGTTACTTCAGATCACCCCTTTGCGAGCTTAATTCATACGATACACCACATAGTGGAGGATTGCCCACTTACCCGTCTGGAAGGAGGCATTGTATAACCCTCCCGCCCTACGGGGAATTTGGTATTGGGACAAGACTAATGTCCGCTGTGATACAGTCCGCGAAACACTGCAGCCCCCATATGATGGACCTAACCGATACCTGGCCTCATCGACAAAAACAATCACTTATCTATCAGGAACAAGCGTGAAACGGTCATCGCATCGACCGTCTTAAGGTGTCGTTCATGGATGACACTTCCGACGAGAGTGTGGCCACTCCATAATGTTTGGTGCCCCGCCAGCTGTTGGTGACTTTATTGCTCAGATAGGCCACAGACAGCATCATCGCCACATACGCCAACCACACAACTTGCTGCGCCAACTCATACACCACCAGCTGGAACTACGAGATCGTGCGTCAAGTCCGATGGTAAGACGTTTTGTGGAGGGTGTCAGAATAGGTTGAGCCTTGTAGATGAACTGTCGATAAACAACTGAATACCTTTCCTCCATTCACCATCTGGGAGGGGGCTAGTGTAGTGCCCTGTCAACTTTGGCATATTTATCTGGGACCTAAAGACAGTGGTGATATTTTGCACATCATTCAGCACTGACACCTGAGGTAACTGTTCAATGTCCCAGTTCTAAGAAACGCGTAGTGCTGAACAAAATAAAACTGACATGGCGCCAACTGTCTCACCTTGCATGCAGTCTAGTCCCATATAACCAGCAGCACATGAGCACCCATAAGGATCAGGGAAACAGAATAATCGGCCTCGGCAGGCGCTGTCGTGTGGATCGGTGGTGTCTGAGCAACGGTGACTTGCACCTTGCCCAAACACGTTTCGGCCGTGAACTGATGGTATGAAGAAAACGATTTTAGATATTATATGTACCAAAAGCAGTATACAAAACAGACTCTAGACCTTTTGTTTTCATTTCAGTCAGGAATTCAGGCTTTCTTTGGAGCATGTACTTGCCCTTTTCACACTTTACTCCACTGAACCCCGGTGAGCATATGCAGGTGCCGGTCTTTTCATTACACACACCGCCATTGTAGCATTGACGACAGGGACTCAAACAAGCCGGTGGACCCCACATGCCTGCTGGACAACCTAAAGAGGAAACACAAGAACTCTTGAAAGATACAAGTCCCGGAGCAAGCTCTGATATTATGGATTAATTGCTTAAACGTTATGTTACTAATGCGTGACTAATGTGCCGAATGTGGTTTTGGTAGGTCTGTCTTTTCTTTAAGATGCTAATGTGCTAATGCGGTTTTGTTAGGCCTGTCTTTTCTTTAAGATGCTAATGTGCTAATGCGGTTTTGTTAGGCCTGTCTTTTCTTTACGATCCATCAGTCGTGAATAAGCAAGCCTTAGATACCCGACCTCTGACAATAAGTCTCATGATGCCGTGAAGTTGCTGGTTTTCTAGGCCGCCTATGAAGCAGCTATACACTCCTCCGTGAGACCTAGTAACATCAGCAATAGAAACACTCAGTTGGTTATCCCAGGATGGCATGGAAGCTTCGTTATGCTTCCATCTGTAGTTGCTGTTTGGTGCGTTGATATTTCGCATCTCCAGAGTCACCGAGTCACCAATGTTTGCTGCCTGCGTGCGCTGAGCGGGACGAATGTGAACAACAGTGTCTGCAATGACATGATAAGTATATGGCTTTTCAAACTACCTTTTACGTTTCTCCTAAATAATATTAAACATTGTACTGAGCTTCTCTGTTCATTTTTATACTTTTTAAACTTCTTAGACGAAGAAGGCTTTTCGTTTTTTTCACCAATCTCACAAGTTTTTACCATATCATTCGGTATAGGCAATTAATTCCATTCAACATATCGTATGGAGCAATGCGTAAATCACATAATTTCATATTAATTTTCATGCTGTGATAAAGATTATAGAACCATCAAAAGACCCTTTGCAGCGGCGGCCATGACAAGGGGCAGGTTTTCATAATTAAATTATGTGACAATAGATTCACAAAATATCTATTCGTGCATGACGCACGGCGACAATGTGACTTCCCCCTGTCATGGCGCGGTTGCCGCCCGTGTAAAGGGTCTATTTGAGGCCGGAAAGCCCGTTGATCAAGCGGTTATGATGTCTGTTCTGCAGCTTTACTGTGCAGATTGGAGAAGGCCGATGGTTAGAGCCCCCTCGAGCATACTGATTTTAGCTTGTGTAAATAATGTCATTTCCAAAAAATGTCTGGACTAGATCTTGCCTGTAAAGCAGGTTGGGAGGATGAATGCACCGAGCATACACCCGATGTGATCCTTTATTAACGGACAGATACCAACAAAGATGTCCAGCGAATTACCATCTTTAGGCAGTATAACAGTTTGGATCCTAGTCACACCGCTGTCTTCCCATACATCAAAGTAGAGGACTCCTGTCCTGTCCATTCCACCTGTAGCTGGTAACTGAAGACGTCTAGCTGCACATCCCAAGGATGAGTCACTTTCCTCAGCTGATCCTTGAGGAAGTCCAGAGCCCCCTCCTGTTGCTAACTGCCGACCGAATGACACACCAGCCCCAATATCAGTCGGTCCTTTGTACGCTGTGAGGGCGGCATCATCATCTCCAGTTGAACCCAGGAAGGCATGAGAGGCCACAAAAGTGAAATCCCCTGTAAATTTAACAACATTCTTCCATTGAGAACAGCTGATATTGCGCATAGTAGCTACAACATTTGCAGAGAGAACTGGTAGTTTGATAATCAAAAAGCTGAAGGGGTCGGGATAATATCGACTTTTTATGTCTGTTTCCATTTAGTGTCTTGATGCTGCGTGTGATGTGTCTCGTTTAAAGGCACAGGCTCGTCAACAATGCGCGCGCGCCAAATTCGTGCCACGAAATACGCAGCTCCACAGCAAAGGCACGGAGCTGCGTATTTCGTGGCACGAATTTGGCGCGCGCACATTGCTGACGAGCCTGTGTCTTTAATGTATCTTTTATTTAACAATTCGGCAACAAACATGCCTAGTGCTATTTTTTCGCTATCAAGCTATTAACTACATTTAATGGTATACGTACTTCTCTCAAATTTTCTAAGCAAGGAATTTGGTATGATCATCATTTTATAAAAGTGAATATGTTTCATAACAACATTTAGGCTGTATTCCATAAATGTAACACAGCTCTGAATATGTAGGCCTGTTTCATCAGCCTTGTACACCTTGTGGTAGATCGCAGGGTAACGGGATGACTTCACACAGAGTAAGGCTCGTTGTTCTGTTGATGTTGATACTGATGTAGCGAGCAGTCACACCATATGGCGGGTTGCACTCAAACTCTATCCAGTTGTTTGCAATGGCTTGATATTCGCTAACTGGACTTCCACACATTGCATTATCAGTCAGGTTTCTGCTTATACCAGCTCGAATTGTTGCACCTTCGAGTATTGTCCTGCCAGTAGCTTTGTGGACAGAGAAACAAGAATTCCTATTTAAAGACAGTGTGGAACGAATGACTAAAAGTACAATAAACTGCCCAGAGGAAAGTGAATCGAGTCTATTAAGCAAGGATTTCTATAGACGATCCGATCGATTGAAAGCTCAAGTTGAGTCTCTTGATGTGATCCTTCAGTCAGTGGTTTGCGCCAGTAGCCATATGCATCAAGCCATGACTTCGAGTCGTTACAACCATAATGTTAAAATTAATGTACATGGTCTAAATTTAAAGGAAGGGACAAAACTTGCAAAGGGTTTCCTAACTCTGTACGCTTCATGCAAGTTGCCACAACAGATTTTTACATACTTAACGGCATATGGGAGTCAGGAAACAAGGCATCAATATTTATGTCATCCATGCAATCGTTGCACGGTTGCACGGTTGACGGCGCAGCACATAGTTGCATTACGTTGCAGAGTTAATTAAATTGAATTGGGTTTCCGACATTGAAAACAAGATTCTCTGATTCCCGTGAAGGTTTATGCACCGGGCAATACATCGGTAACATTTAGGTCACATTTAGGTCACATTGCGGAATAAGGAGCATCTCGACACAAATTATTCGGAACCCATGCCCAGATGTCACCCACTATTTAATGTGACGACGTGTTGATACGTTTAGTTTAGCAGTACACATGTAGGACGCTGAAAATTGGATGCGCGCACGACGCGCAACTTTAGAGGGACGACTTTTTCCGCTTGTCGGGAACACTTCGCTAGACTAAATGTTTGTGTATGTGTGCCATCAGATGGCGATTGTTTTAAAATCGCCAGAGCTACACACAGGTCTCAAAACGATCGCCGACTTGATGCCGACGGGCGTAGTTCAGGCGTAACTTGGTCATAAACAAAAGGTTTCTGACTGTTCTGTGTCGCCTCGAAGTGTTTAAATGTAGTCATAAGGTAAATGTATTCGTTCTTACTAAAGGTTGCATCGTTTCCCTTGACGAGGATTTTCCCGACGCACTGATCAGACATCAGATCAATCTTCCACCAAGGGTTCATTTCGGAATCTGATTGGAGTAGAAATCAACGACAAGTAATCATCATGCTTATGGCCTATGGTGTGATCTTAATTGTGGATACTTTTGTATGCTCATCTTTCAAACAATCTTTAAAAAAGTATTTTTTAGAGTAAAACAATTACTTGGAGCTAGCTATACATACAGCAGAAAGCTGAAACGTACTGTGAATCTTTAGGGTTCACTATGTTCAAAAGGTCTTGGTATACGTTTTAAGACAAAAATCATGTAAGCACAGCGCCCCCGCCATTGTTGCACGGACAGTAAATGACCATTAAAAATTTGATATTTTGAAGGAAAAAAATGCTTGTTGAATTTCTATAACCATAACGGTAGATAGCACTCACTTGTTCGGCTGCAATGCGCCAAATCATACTGGAAATCTCGGTTGATAGCTCTAGATGCCTCAAAGCTATCTTCGCTACTGGTGTATGTAGAACTCTGTGTAATCACACTTCCACTTAGGCTGATGGCTGTAAACAGGGTCGAGAACAATTTTTGAGACAACACTTTAAAGGCAGTATACATGATTGGTATCTCGAAAATCAGAAATGTTCACAGATTTACGCCTAACTTACACAATATAAACATGATGACCGTAGAAAACTTCACCTGAAATGGTTTTGTCTAAAGTGCTATATAGTCTTTGAGAAATGAGTAAAACAATTAGTTTTCTTCTCATGAGACGAAAATTCAATTAGCCCCAAAACCATTTCGCCCAAGTGCCATTTCGCCCCCAAACCACTTCGCCCGAGTGCCATTTCGCCTCAAATCACTTCGTCCAAACACTACATCGCCCAAATGCTACTTCGCCTCAAAACCATTTCGTTCACAGGCCGTGGTTCAGGGCGAAATGATTCAGGGCGAAGTGGTTTTGGGGCGAAATGACTGCAAACCCTTTTTTGACTGTTTTCTCAAAAGTTAGACGAAGTACGGAGCTGGTTTTTGCTCAGGTTGTCAGGGGAATCAAACTTTTTGTAACAGTTGACCAATCATGTATACTATCTTTAATAGACAGCACGTTTCGATTGAAACATTTGTGGAAATGCTAAAAATTAATTGCGACAGTTTTTAAGACAGTCAGCGAATTAAATCAAATGGGAAAATCAAACTGCCAGATCGCATGTTTAAATAAAATTGAAGATATTTTTTACTAATCTAAGAATAATTTCTAATGGTACAGAAGAAAAAATGTTTTTTTAGATTGAATTTTGAGTTGCTCTCATTTTTCTTAGCAAAGCCACTAACCTCTGCGGAGATTGCACCATTTATTTCGAGGTGTGTTTATTCTGAATCAAACATGTTATTTATGTTGTCAAAACAAAACATACAATCATGTAATTCTACACACAGTGTATAATTCTAGTCCGAGTCATTGACTCATTTCATGTATCGTTGTACATCCGATTTGATTACACCCCCATATCTCAATGGTTGCATCCTATAAGAGCTGCTACTTCGTGTGTGTGTGAACGCATCCGTGCCGTTCGAATACGTGCTGCCTTTGTGTTTAAAATGGGCTGACAGTTTTTCACATGCCTCCCCAACTCTCCTAAACACCCCAACCCCCTGAAACTTCCCGAAATTAGAACCAAGTTTAACGCTGGAAATGCTAAACCTTGTTATCTTACCATTTGCTGCAACAGCTTGCTCATCTATGAATTCCTCCACCATGAATTCAGACATGTGGATGTATTTATTAGTCCCGTTCAGATAAACACTAAGGTAGCGGGCAGATACAGCAGGCTCAGCAATGAACTGGACGACTTGCTTTACATCTAATAATACTTGATCAGGTTGGACTGTTCCTATTAAGTCTGATTGGTCATAATCAGGCTTGATTCCAGCTCTCACCTCTGCACCACTTAATCGAGCGACTGGAATGCAAAAATGAAAAGGAAAACAAAAAGGAATTTTGAAAGTACAGGCAAGGACGTCTTTTTGCACTAAAATGATGGTCACCAACGCCGGTGGAGACGTCCGGGTGACCGTTATGCGGAGGTCCCGGGACAACGTTTTGGAGGAGGAGGTGTAACAGTCTGGGCAGGCGTCAGCAGTCTGCGCAAAACTGAACTAGCCATCATAGATGGGAATGTTACTGGACCGTCTTACCTGCGAGAGACATCGTATAGACTCCATCATCATCCCCCAGTATCTTTCCTCGCCTCTCCCCTCTGACGTCCCGGGTTCGAATCCGGGGCGTGCATGTGGATTTGGTTTGCAGTCCGTACTTGACCGCGTGGTTTTCCGCTGGGGATTTCTCTGGGGGTTTTCCTCCCCCTTTTATAACTGCAACTCCTTATTCGTCATGCATCCCGAGTTGATAATAGAGTATAGCTAAAGGTACACTCCTTTAGCAGTGGTTTGCGCGCCCCGCCCGGGCAAACTGGTGTTTAGAAATGTTCCTTATTATATACCTTTGAAGAGGTGTTCATGCATTAAAACACTCATAATATGTTGTAATTAGAACGATGATCATTCACTACTGTACCAAACTACGAGGGGGGATTGTGATTCACTGGTTTCCCATTTCAACGACACACTCAACAGTATTCTCGATAACCATGCCCCATGTGAAAGCTCGAGATATAATACTACGACCACATCCTGCTTGTACACAGTGAACTTCGTACTGCTAAGCAAGAGCTAGCGGCGCACGAGTGAACGGAGATGGTTGAAATCTGGTCTAACGGTGGACAAGGAATATTATACAAGAAGAAATGCACTCAATATTCAAGTCTCCTTTTCTCGGCAAAATTTTCCACACCAACAATGCGACAATGCCACGGCACGACGCGACAATGCGCCGTTGACGGCGGAAACGGCTACGGAGCCAGCCATCAATAGTGAGCTTTCGATTGGACCACGGAGAGAAACACGACGGTAAAAAATCTGACCACGAACACGTCGTTGCACAAAACGTCCTGTCCTACTTTTAATCCATTTCGATTTTCACGACGACTTGAGATTGAGTCATGAGATCCAAAAATATGTTGTTGAAGGTCAAATGTTACCTTAACGTTGCCGTCGTCGCCACAACGTTGATTTGCCCCAACTACCGTCCTAGAAGTCAGACGACGACGACATGGCAAAGTCGACGCATGCGCAGATGAGTCGGGATAGCAATTCATCCGTCGTATAGAATCATCCGTCGTGCAAATCGAAAACTCGATCCCTGCCACACATGCGACGCTGAAATGGCATTATTAGAATTCCATATAATAAGGACATGAGGCGTCGCTGCCAAGCAGTAATTGACGCAAACGGTGGAAATACCCGTTACTGAAATTGTAAATGTTTAATTACGAGGGTACGTCTGAAAATATAGAATTTGAAGTTGATAATAATGTGTGAAAAAATATCTGGAGTGTTTTTTGTGTTCGTAAATGGTCACAGGAATAGGTGCAAACAGTCATTTGAAAAATAAAAACTCCAAAATTTAACCACACGCCAAAACATACCAAATGATCCCTAACATATTGTGAGTAGTGTATTTATTTCATGCCACCTTTCCTACCTTCCAGGACATAGTCCATCCTGTTAGTTATTGTAATCTTCCTGACGCAGTAGACAGCCTCCAAGTCCACACGCCACCACGGGTCAAGCAGGCCATCCCATGATTCGCTACGAGGCGCCCAGTCTGTGGATTATGTAATAGTAAATTAATTACAAAGATAAATTTATTGAATGTATTTGGTTCAAGGGGAAAGCAAGTTCCGATATTCTATTGTGTAAACCTCTTAATGGATGTGGAATGACGGGAGCCTTCCCTCGGGTGAAAAGGGTCAGGCTGACCAGGCCCGACCAGGCCGCAAATCTCCCGTACGTCGGTCGGAAAACTAGTTAGCAGCAGAGCAGTTTTGGCAAATGTTTGGTTTTCAAGATACGAAACGTTTTTTTTCTATTTAAAGTTGCATTGCCCGTGTTTCGGTGAAAGGATTAAAAAAATTAATTTACACAAGCGAACGAATTTAGAAAGCTTACGTGTCTCTGTAACGAAAAATATCAAAAACTTAAATTTCCGACGTCAGGAATTGGAGATACAAGCCTTTTTCTTGAAACGTGCTTCACATGTTGTACATGTGCGCGTACGCTCATATGTACATAGTATGTGTACAATGTACACATGTACGCGCACATGTACATTTACGTCATAACCCTGTCGATTAAATGACCTGCCAGCCATTTAATCATTTCTTGTTTTTAATCGACTGGCATTAATCCTTGACGGATATTTACGTTCTTGGTACCAAATGAAAGCTGATAACGTTTTCTATTCTAGAAAAATACCTATTTAACTTTAAAAGAAAAATTGTACGCCCAAATCGGCCCAAACACGGGCAGTGCAACTTTAATGTAAATTAATTTTAAAAAATGTTTTAAATGGTGTCATTAGTGCAAATTATCTGGTTTTGCCTTGCAATTAAACATGTAAAGTGAGCAAGCCGTCTACGTTGCGTCTGTAAGTCGTGCGTAATTGCGAGAATATATGTTATTTGAACATAGCCTAATCTTATGCTGGTATTAAATTCCCAACGCTGCAGCCCCGTTGACATAATGTGCACTCGTAACTAAAATGTAGTGTAATTACCTGTATGTGCAAAGGTGTTAATGTTTCCATCAACGGATGCACCTGCTTCGAGGTTTGGATACCCGGGTTCAGTGCCAGTGGTGCTCTGCTCCGCTGGTTTACCACGCACGTCGAGCGATACACCTTCGTATTAAATGAAAAGACAAAACCCACTCAGAGACTGGCAGAAAATACGACTGAAAATACAACTTCTAAAAATGTTACCTTGACATTTGCCATAAAGGTGTAGCTGCGAGAGGTAACATAGGCCTACATGTACCGAGCAGCAACGGAAACTCGTTTCCCCCCGCTTTTTGAATGGAAACAGCAGTCAATTTGAGAGTGGAAATTTTCAGCACACTTAACTTTTCTAGTTTCACCCCACCTCGAATTTGTTTGATTCAATTTGACATATGTTTCAGGCCTTCGTGTTCGACAACAGCAGAGATCCGTCACTTGCAGGTATCATGATCAAAACATTTTTTTTAAAAGAAGAAGAAATTGCAAAACGGAACTCCATGATGCAAAACGGAACTCCATGACGCACCCTCCGCAACCCTATCCTTCGGAAGGGATGTAAAGCCATTGGTCCAGTGTGTTGGGTAACGCACTTTAAATATCCCGTAGCATTCTTTCGTGAAAAGCAAGGGGATTCCCCGGTGTCTCTGCATGGCCGTTTCTAATTCATTGTCTTCTCCTTATGGGTTTCCTCACGCTTGCGAGTGACAGTGCAATGGACACTTTTTATTATTATTATTATTATTATTATTATTATTATTATTATTATTTGTTTCTGGTATTCATACCAAGGATTCCTCAATAGTGCTCATTGCACTGTCACTCGCAAGCGTGAGGAAACCCATGAAGAATTAGAATTAGAAATGGCCAGAGACACCGGGGATGATTCCCCTTGCTCTTCACGAAAGAATGCTCTGGGATCTTTAGAGTGCGTTTCCATATTACCTAACACACTGGACCAACGGCTTTACATCCCTTCCGAAGGATGGAGCAAGTGTGGTTGAGTGCCTTGCCCAAGGGCACAGGTACCGTAGCCGTGGGGAGGTTCGAACCTCCTTGGTTTCAAGAATCAAGAATCCTTGGTTTCAATACCAGAAAGAAGTAATAATAATAATAATAACAAAAACTCTGTTTGCTAGGATAGGTGTCGCCCTAATATTTTTGAGTTTAAAAACCAATTTTTTAGGTCAAAAACCATTTTGTTTAAATCGAGAACCATTTTTATTAGGTCTAGAACCGTCTCTCTTAGGTCTGTAACAATTTTTGGAAGCTTCGGGTAGAGAAATTTGGTGTCAATTTGAGTGATTCTTCCCGAAATTTCGGTGGTCCCCGGGGAAAGGCTTCCCGAATTGTCGCCCTATTGCTGCATCCACAGTTCTTGTAATAATTAGATCTCATTCATCTGGATTCACTAAGTTATAATTTCTCTCAAAACCACCCTGGCCAGCATAATTATGTTGTAGTAAAACCATTTGGAATCAGCCCGATGTGCCAGCCATTTTATTTATTCATTTGTATTTCCTGGTTTCATGAAAACATTTTAACTACGTATTTTGATTACCTTGGTCGACAAGAAGCAGAAAAAGTGAAACCCAGACCGGAACATCGCAGCAGAAGTGACGTGATCTACAAGTGGTCATCCTTGATTTGAGTAAGACGAAAATTCAGCCCAATTTGATGCAAGTAACGACGATTTTTTAATGCATTTTAAACCCACCACATCACCGTTCGTTGCACTTGACCTTGTTATAATGGCTGAACGAGTGATACATTTTACATTAAAAATCACTGAACTGTTTCCCCGTACTATCTTAGCACGGTACGGTACGTAAGTGAACGTTATGACCTATAATATGACGTATCGCCGAACAAAGGGGCAGGTGACCTGCTGAACAATACCCGTGCCATGCACATAAAAAGAAAACTTTTGTCGGCGTTCCACTGAGAGTCGATCCATTCAATGGCTATGGGATTATTAAAGACGCTGAGTGACAGGCGATCTACCCGCGCACATTTTCCGCGTGTGCTTTATACCCCAGTCACAATTAGCTTGCGATGGGTTTGCGAGTAGTTTGCGACGGATTTCTAGGCATTTTCGGCCGAGGCCCCACGGGACACCTTGCGGCTGCCGGGTCATTTTTGGGCATCGGGCGGGCATCGAGTTACTTTTAACTCGGACTTAAAACCTGGTGCGGCGTTTCGCATCGCAAACTGATCGCCAATAAATCGGTCGATGCTTGGCCGATGTCCGGGCAGTCCGGCAGGGCATCGCACACATCGGGCGGGCTCCGGGCCAAATGTTTGACAACCCAGACAATCCATATATCGGCCAGGTGCCCAGACGCTGCTCAGACGCCGGCTGGGCCCCGCCCGGCGTCCGGCCGACTTGGCGGCGCCCGGCCGGAAATCGGCCAGGGTATCGCAGTGACATAGGCAGGACGTCGGCATGACATCGGACGAGTGCCTGCCGGACACAAAAAGGGTTTTATGTGCATTGTCCAGCACGTCCCATAAAAAAAAAACAGTGCAGTGTGAAACGCCTTAATGCACACGCGGAAAATGTGCGGGGGTAGATCGCCTGTCACTCAGTGTCTTTAATAATCCGATAGCCATTGAATGGGACCCTTATCGGTGGAACCCAACAAAATGTTTTTTATGTCCATTGCACGGGTATTGTTCAGCACGTCAACTGCCCTTTTGTTCAGCGATACGTTATATTATAGGTCATAACGTTCGCTTACGTACCGTTCCATGATAGATACCTTTTGGAACGGTAGAGTCAAAATCAGGCGAGACAGAGCAACTTTTATAGTGAATAGACTGCCGAAGTGAATACGTCATCTTGTTAGCTGCCTATATGCAATGGCTCTACACTAAAAATCACTGAACCGTGTCGCTGTGCTTTTGGAATGGTACTAATTCGGGAACACAATCGCTTCTACTTTTATTGAATATATCTGGGCACGTCGCTGCAACAACTCGGTGGGGGTTGTTCAAACACATAAATTGTTTCCTACTAATTACACAGATGGATTAATATATTTGACTGGTCGCAATTTGGGACTGGAATGAATTGTTTCCTTTATAACAAGAATGAGAGAGAGAAAGAGAGTGATACTGGTTGTGCTCATGAGTTCAAAAAAAGATGCTTATCCTTTTAACACAATCAACGATCACACCAATAGAATTATTGGGAAGATCACGGCTTGCAGCTGTGACCTGGTTTATTCAGCTACCTCACATGTCTTATCATGTACAATCCAGTCACTTTGATCAAAAGTTACGTCACCATCGTCAGGCACCGGCCGTGATCAGAGGTCCCCAGCACCCCACGGTGCCACACCCACGTGAGTCAAGGCACACTGATTGTTACGATGCAAAGTAAACTGGTCTGTTAAGCAAAACCCCTTAACAAACCGAAGATCATCGCCGAGTGTGATCAGACTGCTAAAAATGTGCACATTTTAACAGTTGCTGTGTTGGTTGCCAGATACGAAAAACCACAAAAACCCATTGGGAAAAGTGGAAACGTACGCCTGACCTATGCAAACCAACGGCTTTCAGGCCAGCAATGCAACTGATAACATTCCTAAAAATACAATTTTAGCGATGTGCGCTGCAGTATGCAAGCAACGTGAGAATGCTCAACACCCGTGAACACCCCTTATTTATCAACCCCCTAGAGCACCGAACCGTTGCTCTTACGCAACAAGGATAAAGCAGATTTATTCTAATTCACCGGGGCTCAAACGAATAAATCTATATTTATAAACTCAGAGAATGTAAAAGAAATGCGCCCGACTGGAGAACAATAAAAGAGGAGACAAGGGCAAGTTTTCTTTGATCGTGTGTCCTTTGTACAATCAGTTTTAAACAAGCTAAATTTTCGAGAGAAGTCCTTTCTGAGACATTTTTAAAATAGTAATTTCTTGGCAAATTTCGAGAAAGATTGCTGAACCATCCCCTTATGAAATTTATCATTTTTGGCCAAACATTTTATGATTCAGATTTTCTTTAATATTGCACGAAAATTGCTTAGAACCCATTCATGATACTCCGTGAATTTGACCTTGACTGCTCATCCAGGAAATGAAGGAAAAAAATCAAAACAAAACACGCAGGTCAGAATAAACTCCACAGGTTACTGGACTCGAATCAGTTTTATTTTTTCTCTCTCAATTTACATGTACAGACAAATTAAATATCATCAATGGACAATTCGTTATGTACGCTATTCCTTAAAATAAAATACCAGATGATGAAAAGCCATGGAGATTTATTTGGTCCAGGTTTTGATGTTTTATGCTACTATACGATTGTGAATACATGGAATTTGCAATTTAAAATGTTTTCTGTAGTTTAAAGGAGCGTGTCCAGATCACATTCTTGAGCACTCCCATTCTCCCCATGGATGTTGAGATTTTGATACCACATCATTGTCAAATCTTTCTCGTTACCATTCTAGAATTTCGCGCTCTCAATTTGTATATTTTAAAGGATATTGGTCGTATTTTTAAAAACTATAAAATGCTAGGAGTTCAAGTAAACAGGTAAAGCATTTACTAGAAGTGTAAACATTTACAATAAGCGAATGCTTCGATGTATATGAATAAAATGAGTTTTTACTGTTTAGCATCTACATGTACTAGTAAAAACGGATGCTTAAAGATAGTATACATGATTGGTAAACTGTTACAAATAGTTTTATCTCCCTGTGTGATTGAAGATATGCATGATTTAAACCAACCTGAGCAAAAACCAGCTCCGTACTTTGCAGTCATTTCGCCCAAAAACCACTTCGCCCTGAACCATTTCGCCCTGAACAACGGCCTGTGCACGAAGTGGTTTTGTGGCGAAGTGGCATTTTGACGATGTAGTGTTTGGACGAAGTGATTTGGGGCGAAATGGCGCTCCGGCGAAGTGGTTTGGGGAAAAATGGCACTTGGGCGAAATGGTTTTGGGGCGAAATGATTTTTCGTCTCATGAGACGAAAACTAATTGTTTTACTCATTTCTCAAAGACTATAGCACTTCAGACAAAACCATTTCAGGGGAAGTTTTCTACGGTCATCATGTTTATATTGTGTAAGTTAGGCGTAAATCTGTGAACATTTCTGATTTTCGAGATTACCAATCATGTATACCGCCTTTAATACTTGTGGTTCCCTGTACAGTTGAATGGCTTAACAATAGGGCTTCTATTGTCTGTGCTGAAAAAAGAACATTGGTTAAGTATCAGCGCGCGACTGGAAGGCACCTCCTTAATTCACAAGATATGATTGGTCATCCATTACCAACATTTCTTGTCTAAAATCGGTACAGATGTTTGTATTTAGATTCAGGACAGTCCCTTCTACGGACGTACATCTTTTCTTTTCTTTCCGTATACTGCAATCCGGGATGCTGCCTTTTCGTACATAACTAGTAAATTACCTCGTAAAAATAGAAATTACTAGCACTTACTCATTTTATTCATACAAATTGAAGCAAATGCTACAGGTCTAGCAAATGCTACAACACTTTTACTGTTTAGCAAATGCTACAGGTCTAGGAAATGTTTTCCAGTAAAATAATGTACTTAGTTTTTATTCATACAAACGCATTTAAGAAATTCTTCAAAATTGGTAATAAAAGCAAATTCTAGTTTTTATAAATACGACCCATTTTGTAAACTAATTTATCCTTTCAAAAAGCAGTGCAGCGATTATACCAACCATTTTGCTTCCACATCTAAATTGCAGAATTTTGGGGAGGTATTTTACATGATTTTTAGGTGGGAACGAAATCCATTTGCTTGGAAAAATCTGGACAAGCTCCTTTTAACTTTTGACGGGACGAGCAAACTGCAAATGCCACCAAATTGTTACAAATATCGTCAGGAAGTTGTTGAAATTAAAACGACTTTGAGCGTATTAAAAAAAGCCATCTTACAATGCAAATGTAAAATGCGAATCATTCTCTAAATAACTATCATCTTTTTACATCATTTGTTCATTTGTATCAAATTTACAGTTTTATTGCATTTACTTTTAATGAATAAATTACCCAAGTGGAAAGACACTAACAACCAAAATGATCATACAAAGCTGCACGCCCCTGTACTTTAAATTTAAAAAGAAAGCTCACAAAATGGCTGACAGACAGTTAAGAAAGCACCAATTTAACAGATTAAAGTCATTTGAAATCATGGTCAAAATTAAAAGCTATTAAAGGCAGAGGCTCGTCAGCAATGCGCGCGCGCGCCAAATTTGTGCCACGAAATACGCAGCTCCCATGCCTTTGCTACACGGAGCTGCGTATTTCGTGGCACGAATTTGGCGCGCGCATTGCTAACGAGCCTTGTCTTTAAGCTACATGAAAACATTTGAAATTTATATATTAGGACCGGCAATAAATATACCACAATGGCCATCTGCTCCTGATCGTTTTGAAGTTAGGCATATGCCTAACTTCAAAACGAATATTGCCAAATTGCGCAAACGTGCAACACCGGTTCTTACAAAATACAGGTTTCGTTATCACAACATATTCTATTTCTGACCAAGGACTGTACATTCCATGGTTAGTCATTTGTCATTTCCTTCAGGCGCAAAATCAATAATAGAGCACTGGGTTTATTTTTTATATTATTTTTTAAAATAATTTAAGATCATTTGACAGTGCAGAACGTCAACTTATAACACAAAGTCCGGTATCCCCCATATTATACTTTTAATCTGATTTTATTTGATTATAAATTGTCTGATTTTTTACATTTTTATCATTAAGGCAAGTGTGATTACTCCTAATTCGAGTGCTGAAAATGCTAGATATTAATTTTACGATTCTGACAATCTGACTGTGCCAGACATCACAATAAATACATACCCTAGCATTTAGCTTAGCAAATACACATAGCAAATACATTGCTCTCCCTGCTTAAAAAGCGAAGAGTTAAAAAAAAGATTCACTTTACGACCAGTGATCTTTACATTTAACATTATTTACATATGTTCAGCTTATAAAAATTGATAAAATTACTGTTTTTACTAAAAACACAAGGTAAACAAATTAAATAAGTTAAACAAACGAAGGAGTGTACAGAAGAAAAAACATATACAGAAAATACAGCAAAAACAACTTTTGTGAAAAAATGATAAATCCACAGCTATTTGGTATTATGGAGTTTTTAAAGCTAAAACAGAACTGAAGTTTCGTCATCACATTCTAAAGACTACCCAGAACACATCAATTTTCAAAATGTAATATCTCAGAAAATCCAATGAAATATACCGTCTACCGAGGACTGAACTATTCCAAAATGAAGTAGGCCTACCCTTCAACTGCACAGAAAAATTTACACACAATTGAAAAAATAACTTTTCCACCCTCATAATTGCATAGTACCTGCCTATCAATTAATTGCAATATAAAGAAAATGGATGACTTTGAACTAAAATGGATATTATTTTGGTGGTTTTAATTAGTTTGGAGGTGGGGGAAGTTAGGGGATTATAACGTTAGGTGCATCTTGATTTTTTCGTTTTTATAGAAAATATGTTTGTTTGTGTTTTGAATCGTGCTTTTCTATTTTGTAAAACATTATTTGGTGATTTAATTAAGTAGGAAAGATACAAATATTCCCCGGAAAATCTGGAGAACAGGGGGCAACCGGTCAAACACATTTGTTGACACCAAAAGCCTTGTAAAGTGCATTGCAATCAAATTTTTTGACCCCTGTAAAGTCAGAAAATGTTAGGCTTGGAGGAGCTGAACAGGTCTGAAAGCAAATTTTAGAGCTTTGTATCTTTAATTTTTCTGACCAGCACCCCCTGTGCAGGATAAAGCAGCTAATTTTCTATAAGAAGTTTTACTTACTTAAAAACGACCCTGTTCCTATCCTATACTAATTTAAATGAATTGGCTTTTCTTACGACAAAATCATCACAATTTTTTAGAACTCCTAAGATGGGTAATTATATCCACATTTTTATTTTAAATTCCTACGTAAAAATTGAGGCTGTATTAAAAAATATCTGTAAATTTGTTTTCACAAAAGACCACCCAAAACAAACGACACCCAGACACTATAAAGCACATTGGGGAAATCATCAAAGGTCTACTTCACCGTTGTATTTCTTTTTAGCATTGTTATCCCAGTATATCGAGTAGTCAGCAGCATGTTGGTACTTGCGTTTTTCCTCTTCTTTCCTTCTGGCATTGCGACTGGTGAAAGGAAAAAAAAAAGTTTATGAAGTAAGTATTTTAGTCTGGACTGTCTACTACAACGATTGATGACCTGGGGCCAATTTTATTAAGCTGTTTAGCAGAAAAATTTGATTAATCCAAAATTTGTTTGCTTTATAAAAATGGGTTTTCGGTCAAAATATTATGTGATGTGTATTCAAATTGACTGGTGTTCTGCCATTCTTGCTAGGAACACACATTGACATACAATTGTTATTATTAACCCATTTTTATAAAGCAAACAAATTTTGGATTAGGCAATTTTTTCTGCTAAACAGCTTTATAAAATTGGCCCCAAATACACTAAAACATTGGGAATATCGGATTGAAGTCAAATTACAAAGTGGCAACTTGAATGCAACAGAAGGGTTATGTCTCAGAGTTTCAATTGAAATAAAAATTTAAAGAACTGACGAATATTTGAAATAAATGTATATCTTTCGGTATTAATGTCTTCCTCTCAGATTCAACAGTGGGCCTTAAATGCACGACTCACAATAAGTTAGGGATATTGGTGTAGTTCAATTTTTTCACTTATTCTTGTCACAAGGTGTGTCTGTCATGCAGATACAATTGTCTAATCATATACAAAATCATTCAAGCAGAATGCATACCCTCAACAAAATATCTGCATACACCCCACAATATCCCCAACTTATTGTGAGTAGTGTAATTAAAGGTAGAACACACGATTGGTAAACTGAGTAAAATTCAGCTCAGTACTTCATCTAACTTTTGAGAAAACAGTAAAAAAAAAGCTTTCCAGTCACTTCGCCAAAAAACAACTTCGCCCTGAACCAAGGCCTGTGCACGAAGTGTTTTTTTGGGTAAAGTGTTTTTTTGGGTGAAGTGTTTTTTTGGGTGAAGTGTTTTTTTTGGGTGAAGTGGTGTTTGGGCAAAGTGGGTTTTGGGAGAAGTGGGTTTTGGGAGGAGTGGTCCAGGACGAAAATTAATTGTTTTACTTATTTCTCAAAGAATATAACACTTCATGCAAAACCTTTTCAGGGGAAGTTTCCTACCATGATCATGTTTATATAGTGTAAGTTATGTGTAAATCTGTGAACATTTCTGATTCTCGGGATACCAATCATGTGTTCTACCTTTAAGATAACCCATAATCAATGTTTTAGAAAATTGATATTGATAATTTGATTTTTTGCCATTAAAAGAAAACATTAATGTTATGGTAACTCTTTGGCCCACATTTATGTGTTTTGTGTCATACACACATTAAAAACACTGACGGCCAATTCGAGAAATCTGTTTTTAAAAGCTTACCAGCCATAAATAACAGCAACTACGATAATAACGACAAGAATAAGAACTCCGACACAGCCAACGATGCCGTAGCCCCACGGTGGAATATTCTCTGAAATGAAAACAAAATGACAAAGAAAGTTAAGATTTGTGTTTAGACTTCGTTTTCAAATGGGAATACTTTGCGCTTCCTGAAAAATTACCAATGTACTGTAAATTACGTTGTAACACCCCTGATATAAAGCTCTTTCCAATTTAAAAATCTTTTTTAAAAGTCCCAGCCATTGCTCTATTGTGAATCCATTAGTTATTGGATTAACATAAAGTCTGAAACTTTGAGCCGCATGTCTGAAACTTTGTGCCGCATTTGCAACCCAGCCTGCATCTGTTGCATCGACAGCATTTTTCACTGCACCTAAAATGGCGAAGTACGGACGCAATTGATGCAAGGCCAAAAATCATCCTAATTGTCATGTTGGATTTCTTACCAAAGAAACCCGACTTGGCATTATCTAAATCCGTGGATACAGTGTTACTTTCCGTCGTAACAGGCCGATTACCGCGAATGCTGCTCCCCGCTGTAGCACCAAACTGTGTGTCCTGGTTGGCACTAATGGTGTGGTCTGGTGTCCCGGGTTCTCTACCTTCATCCTGTATCATGTTCCATCTCCCAGTGCACTCAATGAGGACACCTGTTGTTTCACTGTCAAAACAAAAAGAAAACGAAACAAGCTTTGCAAAATGAGCTGAAAATTATATTTACTTGAAAGTTTGTTTGACTAAAACGATACACTTTCTTGACGAATCGTCTACAACCATACCACACATAATACACTGGTTCCCGTCTGATCACCGAAATTAAGCAACATTGGGCTCGGTCAGTACTGACCACCTGGGAATATTATTATTATTAGCTGTTTTATTTATACAGGGTGGCCTCTTCAGTTTACATACAAAACTGCTATCAATAAGGGCCCTGTTAAAAATATATATACAGTATAAAACAGAGTAAACAAAGAAACGCAAATTTAGGAATAAATTAATACAATACTGTGGAAGGATAGGACATGATAAAATAAAACAAAGACATGAACTTAAAATACTTAAAAGAGTGGCAAGAAATAAAGTGATAAAACTATACGAAAGCACATAAAAACAAACAATTACATGTAATTAGTTCAAACATATACAATTAAATAAGTAAAGGACTAAACACTGAAGCATGATAAAATGAAACAATAAAAGATAAACACTATACATAAATCTATCTGATAGATCTGATAGAATCTAATACATTTTGAAATCAAAAGCATCCTGTTAAATGGCATATAATTTGCCCATACACGATTATTAATAGAGAAAATAAAGAAACATGGGTTGGCGCATAAGCTTACCTGAACTTTGGCGTATATCCCTTCTTGCATTGACACGTGTTCTCTTCACTGCACAGTGAATGGAGGATGTCGCATTCCGGTTCACAGATGACCGAGGCACTGGGTTTCATGTCTACCAAACACGCCCCTGGATTGGGTCAGGTTAACATGACAAAGAGTTAACGAGTCTTTCTGTTACGCCAGCCAAAACAAACGAGCACGATAACGAAATCGCTGTCAAAAACGATATGTCTTTTACTCCAGGTCACACTTTGTGCGAAACAGTAACGATAAATCGTTGGTCATGATCATCCAGTCAAATAACTTCTAAC
>JBBELK010001876.1:0-63135 GCA_037783545.1 Henricia sp. BOLD:AAB3569
TCAGTCATTCGGACTGTCGTTAACGCACCGCAGTTTGGCTCGGCAATTTGGTCAAAGTGTGGTCCAAACGTCGGCAAATTTGGAGGTCGAAAAATGTTCCGACGAACTTCAAATTTTGCATGCCCTAAACTCTCTATATTGCGCACTTGTCATAACAAATTGACAGACTTTCGCCGGGAAATGGCAGAGAAATTTCAAAGTTTAGAAAAAACTGGGTTGAGGCTTCCTGACTGCTCTCACGCAAACCGTGGCTGTCTGTACACACCTCTTTGGGGTACTCCTGAGTTGTGCGCATGCTCAGTCATTCGGACTGTCGTTAACGCACCGCAGTTTGGCTCGGCAATTTGGTCAAAGTGTGGTCCAAACGTCGGCAAATTTGGAGGTCGAAAAATGTTCCGACGAACTTCAAATTTTGCATGCCCTAAACTCTCTATATTGCGCACTTGTCATAAACAATTGACAGACTTTCGCCGGGAAATGGCAGAGAAATTTCAAAGTTTAGAAAAAACTGGGTTGAGGCTTCCTGACTGCTCTCACGCAAACCGTGGCTGTCTGTACACACCTCTTTGGGGTACTCCTGAGTTGTGCGCATGCTCAGTCATTCGGACTGTCGTTAACGCACCGCAGTTTGGCTCGGCAATTTGGTCAAAGTGTGGTCCAAACGTCGGCAAATTTGGAGGTCGAAAAATGTTCCGACGAACTTCAAATTGTGCATGCCCTAAACTCTCTATATTGCGCACTTGTCATAACAAATTGACAGACTTTCGCCGGGAAATGGCAGAGAAATTTCAAAGTTTAGAAAAAACTGGGTTGAGGCTTCCTGACTGCTCTCACGCAAACCGTGGCTGTCTGTACACACCTCTTTGGGGTACTCCTGAGTTGTGCGCAAGCTCAGTCATTCGGACTGTCGTTAACGCACCGCAGTTTGGCTCGACAATTTGGTCAAAGTGTGGTCCAAACGTCGGCAAATTTGGAGGTCGAAAAATGTTCCGACGAACTTCAAATTTTGCATGCCCTAAACTCTCTATATTGCGCACTTGTCATAAAAAATTGACAGACTTTCGCCGGGAAATGGCAGAGAAATTTCAAAGTTTAGAAAAAAACTGGGTTGAGGCTTCCTGACTGCTCTCACGCAAACCGTGGCTGTCTGTACACACCTCTTTGGGGTACTCCTGAGTTGTGCGCATGCTCAGTCATTCGGACTGTCGTTAACGCACCGCAGTTTGGCTCGGCAATTTGGTCAAAGTGTGGTCCAAACGTCGGCAAATTTGGAGGTCGAAAAATGTTCCGACGAACTTCAAATTTTGCATGCCCTAAACTCTCTATATTGCGCACTTGTCATACAAAATTGACAGACTTTCGCCGGGAAATGGCAGAGAAATTTCAAAGTTTAGAAAAAACTGGGTTGAGGCTTCCTGACTGCTCTCACGCAAACCGTGGCTGTCTGTACACACCTCTTTGGGGTACTCCTGAGTTGTGCGCATGCTCAGTCATTCGGACTGTCGTTAACGCACCGCAGTTTGGCTCGGCAATTTGGTCAAAGTGTGGTCCAAACGTCGGCAAATTTGGAGGTCGAAAAATGTTCCGACGAACTTCAAATTTTGCATGCCCTAAACTCTCTATATTGCGCACTTGTCATAAAAAATTGACAGACTTTCGCCGGGAAATGGCAGAGAAATTTCAAAGTTTAGAAAAAAAACTGGGTTGAGGCTTCCTGACTGCTCTCACGCAAACCGTGGCTGTCTGTACACACCTCTTTGGGGTACTCCTGAGTTGTGCGCATGCTCAGTCATTCGGACTGTCGTTAACGCACCGCAGTTTGGCTCGGCAATTTGGTCAAAGTGTGGTCCAAACGTCGGCAAATTTGGAGGTCGAAAAATGTTCCGACGAACTTCAAATTTTGCATGCCCTAAACTCTCTATATTGCGCACTTGTCATAACAAATTGACAGACTTTCGCCGGGAAATGGCAGAGAAATTTCAAAGTTTAGAAAAAACTGGGTTGAGGCTTCCTGACTGCTCTCACGCAAACCGTGGCTGTCTGTACACACCTCTTTGGGGTACTCCTGAGTTGTGCGCATGCTCAGTCATTCGGACTGTCGTTAACGCACCGCAGTTTGGCTCGGCAATTTGGTCAAAGTGTGGTCCAAACGTCGGCAAATTTGGAGGTCGAAAAATGTTCCGACGAACTTCAAATTTTGCATGCCCTAAACTCTCTATATTGCGCACTTGTCATAAACAATTGACAGACTTTCGCCGGGAAATGGCAGAGAAATTTCAAAGTTTAGAAAAAACTGGGTTGAGGCTTCCTGACTGCTCTCACGCAAACCGTGGCTGTCTGTACACACCTCTTTGGGGTACTCCTGAGTTGTGCGCATGCTCAGTCATTCGGACTGTCGTTAACGCACCGCAGTTTGGCTCGGCAATTTGGTCAAAGTGTGGTCCAAACGTCGGCAAATTTGGAGGTCGAAAAATGTTCCGACGAACTTCAAATTTTGCATGCCCTAAACTCTCTATATTGCGCACTTGTCATAACAAATTGACAGACTCTCGCCGGGAAATGGCAGAGAAATTTCAAAGTTTAGAAAAAAAATGGGTTGAGGCTTCCTGACTGCTCTCACGCAAACCGGGGCTGTCTGTACACACCTCTTTGGGGTACTCCTGAGTTGTGCGCATGCTCAGTCATTCGGACTGTCGTTAACGCACCGCAGTTTGGCTCGGCAATTTGGTCAAAGTGTGGTCCAAACGTCGGCAAATTTGGAGGTCGAAAAATGTTCCGACGAACTTCAAATTTTGCGTGCCCTCAACTCTCTATATTGCGCACTTGTCATAAAAAAATTGACAGACTTTCGCCGGGAAATGGCAGAGAAATTTCAAAGTTTAGAAAAAACTGGGTTGAGGCTTCCTGACTGCTCTCACGCAAACCGTGGCTGTCTGTACACACCTCTTTGGGGTACTCCTGAGTTGTGCGCATGCTCAGTCATTCGGACTGTCGTTAACGCACCGCAGTTTGGCTCGGCAATTTGGTCAAAGTGTGGTCCAAACGTCGGCAAATTTGGAGGTCGAAAAATGTTCCGACGAACTTCAAATTTTGCATGCCCTAAACTCTTTATATTGCGCACTTGTCATAACAAATTGACAGACTCTCGCCGGGAAATGGCAGAGAAATTTCAAAGTTTAGAAAAAACTGGGTTGAGGCTTCCTGACTGCTCTCACGCAAACCGTGGCTGTCTGTACACACCTCTTTGGGGTACTCCTGAGTTGTGCGCATGCTCAGTCATTCGGACTGTCGTTAACGCACCGCAGTTTGGCTCGGCAATTTGGTCAAAGTGTGGTCCAAACGTCGGCAAATTTGGAGGTCGAAAAATGTTCCGACGAACTTCAAATTTTGCATGCCCTAAACTCTCTATATTGCGCACTTGTCATAAAAAATTGACAGACTTTCGCCGGGAAATGGCAGAGAAATTTCAAAGTTTAGAAAAAACTGGGTTGAGGCTTCCTGACTGCTCTCACGCAAACCGTGGCTGTCTGTACACACCTCTTTGGGGTACTCCTGAGTTGTGCGCATGCTCAGTCATTCGGACTGTCGTTAACGCACCGCAGTTTGGCTCGGCAATTTGGTCAAAGTGTGGTCCAAACGTCGGCAAATTTTGAGGTCGAAAAATGTTCCGACGAACTTCAAATTTTGCATGCCCTAAACTCTCTATATTGCGCACTTGTCATAACAAATTGACAGACTTTCGCCGGGAAATGGCAGAGAAATTTCAAAGTTTAGAAAAAACTGGGTTGAGGCTTCCTGACTGCTGTCACGCAAACCGTGGCTGTCTGTACACACCTCTTTGGGGTACTCCTGAGTTGTGCGCATGCTCAGTCATTCGGACTGTCGTTAACGCACCGCAGTTTGGCTCGGCAATTTGGTCAAAGTGTGGTCCAAACGTCGGCAAATTTGGAGGTCGAAAAATGTTCCGACGAACTTCAAATTTTGCATGCCCTAAACTCTCTATATTGCGCACTTGTCATAAACAATTGACAGACTTTCGCCGGGAAATGGCAGAGAAATTTCAAAGTTTAGAAAAAACTGGGTTTAGGCTTCCTGACTGCTCTCACGCAAACCGTGGCTGTCTGTACACACCTCTTTGGGGTACTCCTGAGTTGTGCGCATGCTCAGTCATTCGGACTGTCGTTAACGCACCGCAGTTTGGCTCGGCAATTTGGTCAAAGTGTGGTCCAAACGTCGGCAAATTTGGAGGTCGAAAAATGTTCCGACGAACTTCAAATTTTGCATGCCCTAAACTCTCTATATTGCGCACTTGTCATAACAAATTGACAGACTTTCGCCGGGAAATGGCAGAGAAATTTCAAAGTTTAGAAAAAACTGGGTTGAGGCTTCCTGACTGCTCTCACGCAAACCGTGGCTGTCTGTACACACCTCTTTGGGGTACTCCTGAGTTGTGCGCAAGCTCAGTCATTCGGACTGTCGTTAACGCACCGCAGTTTGGCTCGACAATTTGGTCAAAGTGTGGTCCAAACGTCGGCAAATTTGGAGGTCGAAAAATGTTCCGACGAACTTCAAATTTTGCGTGCCCTAAACTCTCTATATTGCGCACTTGTCATAAAAAAATGACAGACTTTCGCCGGGAAATGGCAGAGAAATTTCAAAGTTTAGAAAAAACTGGGTTGAGGCTTCCTGACTGCTCTCACGCAAACCGTGGCTGTCTGTACACACCTCTTTGGGGTACTCCTGAGTTGTGCGCATGCTCAGTCATTCGGACTGTCGTTAACGCACCGCAGTTTGGCTCGGCAATTTGGTCAAAGTGTGGTCCAAACGTCGGCAAATTTGGAGGTCGAAAAATGTTCCGACGAACTTCAAATTTTGCGTGCCCTCAACTCTCTATATTGCGCACTTGTCATAACAAAATTGACAGACTTTCGCCGGGAAATGGCAGAGAAATTTCAAAGTTTAGAAAAAACTGGGTTGAGGCTTCCTGACTGCTCTCACGCAAACCGTGGCTGTCTGTACACACCTCTTTGGGGTACTCCTGAGTTGTGCGCATGCTCAGTCATTCGGACTGTCGTTAACGCACCGCAGTTTGGCTCGGCAATTTGGTCAAAGTGTGGTCCAAACGTCGGCAAATTTGGAGGTCGAAAAATGTTCCGACGAACTTCAAATTTTGCATGCCCTAAACTCTTTATATTGCGCACTTGTCATAACAAATTGACAGACTCTCGCCGGGAAATGGCAGAGAAATTTCAAAGTTTAGAAAAAACTGGGTTGAGGCTTCCTGACTGCTCTCACGCAAACCGTGGCTGTCTGTACACACCTCTTTGGGGTACTCCTGAGTTGTGCGCATGCTCAGTCATTCGGACTGTCGTTAACGCACCGCAGTTTGGCTCGGCAATTTGGTCAAAGTGTGGTCCAAACGTCGGCAAATTTGGAGGTCGAAAAATGTTCCGACGAACTTCAAATTTTGCATGCCCTAAACTCTCTATATTGCGCACTTGTCATAAAAAATTGACAGACTTTCGCCGGGAAATGGCAGAGAAATTTCAAAGTTTAGAAAAAACTGGGTTGAGGCTTCCTGACTGCTCTCACGCAAACCGTGGCTGTCTGTACACACCTCTTTGGGGTACTCCTGAGTTGTGCGCATGCTCAGTCATTCGGACTGTCGTTAACGCACCGCAGTTTGGCTCGGCAATTTGGTCAAAGTGTGGTCCAAACGTCGGCAAATTTGGAGGTCGAAAAATGTTCCGACGAACTTCAAATTTTGCATGCCCTAAACTCTCTATATTGCGCACTTGTCATAACAAATTGACAGACTTTCGCCGGGAAATGGCAGAGAAATTTCAAAGTTTAGAAAAAACTGGGTTGAGGCTTCCTGACTGCTGTCACGCAAACCGTGGCTGTCTGTACACACCTCTTTGGGGTACTCCTGAGTTGTGCGCATGCTCAGTCATTCGGACTGTCGTTAACGCACCGCAGTTTGGCTCGGCAATTTGGTCAAAGTGTGGTCCAAACGTCGGCAAATTTGGAGGTCGAAAAATGTTCCGACGAACTTCAAATTTTGCATGCCCTAAACTCTCTATATTGCGCACTTGTCATAAACAATTGACAGACTTTCGCCGGGAAATGGCAGAGAAATTTCAAAGTTTAGAAAAAACTGGGTTGAGGCTTCCTGACTGCTCTCACGCAAACCGTGGCTGTCTGTACACACCTCTTTGGGGTACTCCTGAGTTGTGCGCATGCTCAGTCATTCGGACTGTCGTTAACGCACCGCAGTTTGGCTCGGCAATTTGGTCAAAGTGTGGTCCAAACGTCGGCAAATTTGGAGGTCGAAAAGTGTTCCGACGAACTTCAAATTTTGCATGCCCTAAACTCTCTATATTGCGCACTTGTCATAAAAAATTGACAGACTTTCGCCGGGAAATGGCAGAGAAATTTCAAAGTTTAGAAAAAACTGGGTTGAGGCTTCCTGACTGCTCTCACGCAAACCGTGGCTGTCTGTACACACCTCTTTGGGGTACTCCTGAGTTGTGCGCATGCTCAGTCATTCGGACTGTCGTTAACGCACCGCAGTTTGGCTCGGCAATTTGGTCAAAGTGTGGTCCAAACGTCGGCAAATTTGGAGGTCGAAAAATGTTCCGACGAACTTCAAATTTTGCATGCCCTAAACTCTCTATATTGCGCACTTGTCATAACAAATTGACAGACTTTCGCCGGGAAATGGCAGAGAAATTTCAAAGTTTAGAAAAAACTGGGTTGAGGCTTCCTGACTGCTGTCACGCAAACCGTGGCTGTCTGTACACACCTCTTTGGGGTACTCCTGAGTTGTGCGCATGCTCAGTCATTCGGACTGTCGTTAACGCACCGCAGTTTGGCTCGGCAATTTGGTCAAAGTGTGGTCCAAACGTCGGCAAATTTGGAGGTCGAAAAATGTTCCGACGAACTTCAAATTTTGCATGCCCTAAACTCTCTATATTGCGCACTTGTCATAAACAATTGACAGACTTTCGCCGGGAAATGGCAGAGAAATTTCAAAGTTTAGAAAAAACTGGGTTGAGGCTTCCTGACTGCTCTCACGCAAACCGTGGCTGTCTGTACACACCTCTTTGGGGCACTCCTGAGTTGTGCGCATGCTCAGTCATTCGGACTGTCGTTAACGCACCGCAGTTTGGCTCGGCAATTTGGTCAAAGTGTGGTCCAAACGTCGGCAAATTTGGAGGTCGAAAAATGTTCCGACGAACTTCAAATTTTGCATGCCCTAAACTCTCTATATTGCGCACTTGTCATAACAAATTGACAGACTTTCGCCGGGAAATGGCAGAGAAATTTCAAAGTTTAGAAAAAACTGGGTTGAGGCTTCCTGACTGCTCTCACGCAAACCGTGGCTGTCTGTACACACCTCTTTGGGGTACTCCTGAGTTGTGCGCAAGCTCAGTCATTCGGACTGTCGTTAACGCACCGCAGTTTGGCTCGACAATTTGGTCAAAGTGTGGTCCAAACGTCGGCAAATTTGGAGGTCGAAAAATGTTCCGACGAACTTCAAATTTTGCATGCCCTAAACTCTCTATATTGCGCACTTGTCATAAAAAATTGACAGACTTTCGCCGGGAAATGGCAGAGAAATTTCAAAGTTTAGAAAAAACTGGGTTGAGGCTTCCTGACTGCTCTCACGCAAACCGTGGCTGTCTGTACACACCTCTTTGGGGTACTCCTGAGTTGTGCGCATGCTCAGTCATTCGGACTGTCGTTAACGCACCGCAGTTTGGATCGGCAATTTGGTCAAAGTGTGGTCCAAACGTCGGCAAATTTGGAGGTCGAAAAATGTTCCGACGAACTTCAAATTTTGCATGCCCTAAACTCTCTATATTGCGCACTTGTCATAACAAATTGACAGACTCTCGCCGGGAAATGGCAGAGAAATTTCAAAGTTTAGAAAAAAAATGGGTTGAGGCTTCCTGACTGCTCTCACGCAAACCGGGGCTGTCTGTACACACCTCTTTGGGGTACTCCTGAGTTGTGCGCATGCTCAGTCATTCGGACTGTCGTTAACGCACCGCAGTTTGGCTCGGCAATTTGGTCAAAGTGTGGTCCAAACGTCGGCAAATTTGGAGGTCGAAAAATGTTCCGACGAACTTCAAATTTTGCGTGCCCTAAACTCTCTATATTGCGCACTTGTCATAAAAAATTGACAGACTTTCGCCGGGAAATGGCAGAGAAATTTCAAAGTTTAGAAAAAACTGGGTTGAGGCTTCCTGACTGCTCTCACGCAAACCGTGGCTGTCTGTACACACCTCTTTGGGGTACTCCTGAGTTGTGCGCATGCTCAGTCATTCGGACTGTCGTTAACGCACCGCAGTTTGGCTCGGCAATTTGGTCAAAGTGTGGTCCAAACGTCGGCAAATTTGGAGGTCGAAAAATGTTCCGACGAACTTCAAATTTTGCATGCCCTAAACTCTCTATATTGCGCACTTGTCATAACAAATTGACAGACTTTCGCCGGAAATGGCAGAGAAATTTCAAAGTTTAGAAAAAACTGGGTTGAGGCTTCCTGACTGCTGTCACGCAAACCGTGGCTGTCTGTACACACCTCTTTGGGGTACTCCTGAGTTGTGCGCATGCTCAGTCATTCGGACTGTCGTTAACGCACCGCAGTTTGGCTCGGCAATTTGGTCAAAGTGTGGTCCAAACGTCGGCAAATTTGGAGGTCGAAAAATGTTCCGACGAACTTCAAATTTTGCATGCCCTAAACTCTCTATATTGCGCACTTGTCATAAACAATTGACAGACTTTCGCCGGGAAATGGCAGAGAAATTTCAAAGTTTAGAAAAAACTGGGTTGAGGCTTCCTGACTGCTCTCACGCAAACCGTGGCTGTCTGTACACACCTCTTTGGGGTACTCCTGAGTTGTGCGCGTGCTCAGTCATTCGGACTGTCGTTAACGCACCGCAGTTTGGCTCGGCAATTTGGTCAAAGTGTGGTCCAAACGTCGGCAAATTTGGAGGTCGAAAAATGTTCCGACGAACTTCAAATTTTGCATGCCCTAAACTCTCTATATTGCGCACTTGTCATAACAAATTGACAGACTTTCGCCGGGAAATGGCAGAGAAATTTCAAAGTTTAGAAAAAACTGGGTTGAGGCTTCCTGACTGCTCTCACGCAAACCGTGGCTGTCTGTACACACCTCTTTGGGGTACTCCTGAGTTGTGCGCAAGCTCAGTCATTCGGACTGTCGTTAACGCACCGCAGTTTGGCTCGACAATTTGGTCAAAGTGTGGTCCAAACGTCGGCAAATTTGGAGGTCGAAAAATGTTCCGACGAACTTCAAATTTTGCATGCCCTAAACTCTCTATATTGCGCACTTGTCATAAAAAATTGACAGACTTTCGCCGGGAAATGGCAGAGAAATTTCAAAGTTTAGAAAAAACTGGGTTGAGGCTTCCTGACTGCTCTCACGCAAACCGTGGCTGTCTGTACACACCTCTTTGGGGTACTCCTGAGTTGTGCGCATGCTCAGTCATTCGGACTGTCGTTAACGCACCGCAGTTTGGATCGGCAATTTGGTCAAAGTGTGGTCCAAACGTCGGCAAATTTGGAGGTCGAAAAATGTTCCGACGAACTTCAAATTTTGCATGCCCTAAACTCTCTATATTGCGCACTTGTCATAACAAATTGACAGACTCTCGCCGGGAAATGGCAGAGAAATTTCAAAGTTTAGAAAAAAAATGGGTTGAGGCTTCCTGACTGCTCTCACGCAAACCGGGGCTGTCTGTACACACCTCTTTGGGGTACTCCTGAGTTGTGCGCATGCTCAGTCATTCGGACTGTCGTTAACGCACCGCAGTTTGGCTCGGCAATTTGGTCAAAGTGTGGTCCAAACGTCGGCAAATTTGGAGGTCGAAAAATGTTCCGACGAACTTCAAATTTTGCGTGCCCTAAACTCTCTATATTGCGCACTTGTCATAAAAAATTGACAGACTTTCGCCGGGAAATGGCAGAGAAATTTCAAAGTTTAGAAAAAACTGGGTTGAGGCTTCCTGACTGCTCTCACGCAAACCGTGGCTGTCTGTACACACCTCTTTGGGGTACTCCTGAGTTGTGCGCATGCTCAGTCATTCGGACTGTCGTTAACGCACCGCAGTTTGGCTCGGCAATTTGGTCAAAGTGTGGTCCAAACGTCGGCAAATTTGGAGGTCGAAAAATGTTCCGACGAACTTCAAATTTTGCGTGCCCTCAACTCTCTATATTGCGCACTTGTCATAAAAAAATTGACAGACTTTCGCCGGGAAATGGCAGAGAAATTTCAAAGTTTAGAAAAAACTGGGTTGAGGCTTCCTGACTGCTCTCACGCAAACCGTGGCTGTCTGTACACACCTCTTTGGGGTACTCCTGAGTTGTGCGCATGCTCAGTCATTCGGACTGTCGTTAACGCACCGCAGTTTGGCTCGGCAATTTGGTCAAAGTGTGGTCCAAACGTCGGCAAATTTGGAGGTCGAAAAATGTTCCGACGAACTTCAAATTTTGCATGCCCTAAACTCTTTATATTGCGCACTTGTCATAACAAATTGACAGACTCTCGCCGGGAAATGGCAGAGAAATTTCAAAGTTTAGAAAAAAAATGGGTTGAGGCTTCCTGACTGCTCTCACGCAAACCGGGGCTGTCTGTACACACCTCTTTGGGGTACTCCTGAGTTGTCCGCATGCTCAGTCATTCGGACTGTCGTTAACGCACCGCAGTTTGGCTCGGCAATTTGGTCAAAGTGTGGTCCAAACGTCGGCAAATTTGGAGGTCGAAAAATGTTCCGACGAACTTCAAATTTTGCGTGCCCTCAACTCTCTATATTGCGCACTTGTCATAAAAAAATTGACAGACTTTCGCCGGGAAATGGCAGAGAAATTTCAAAGTTTAGAAAAAACTGGGTTGAGGCTTCCTGACTGCTCTCACGCAAACCGTGGCTGTCTGTACACACCTCTTTGGGGTACTCCTGAGTTGTGCGCATGCTCAGTCATTCGGACTGTCGTTAACGCACCGCAGTTTGGCTCGGCAATTTGGTCAAAGTGTGGTCCAAACGTCGGCAAATTTGGAGGTCGAAAAATGTTCCGACGAACTTCAAATTTTGCATGCCCTAAACTCTCTATATTGCGCACTTGTCATAAAAAATTGACAGACTTTCGCCGGGAAATGGCAGAGAAATTTCAAAGTTTAGAAAAAACTGGGTTGAGGCTTCCTGACTGCTCTCACGCAAACCGTGGCTGTCTGTACACACCTCTTTGGGGTACTCCTGAGTTGTGCGCATGCTCAGTCATTCGGACTGTCGTTAACGCACCGCAGTTTGGCTCGGCAATTTGGTCAAAGTGTGGTCCAAACGTCGGCAAATTTGGAGGTCGAAAAATGTTCCGACGAACTTCAAATTTTGCATGCCCTAAACTCTCTATATTGCGCACATGTCATAACAAATTGACAGACTTTCGCCGGGAAATGGCAGAGAAATTTCAAAGTTTAGAATAACTGGGTTGAGGCTTCCTGACTGCTCTCACGCAAACCGTGGCTGTCTGTACACACCTCTTTGGGGTACTCCTGAGTTGTGCGCATGCTCAGTCATTCGGACTGTCGTTAACGCACCGCAGTTTGGCTCGGCAATTTGGTTAAAGTGTGGTCCAAACGTCGGCAAATTTGGAGGTCGAAAAATGTTCCGACGAACTTCAAATTTTGCATGCCCTAAACTCTCTATATTGCGCACTTGTCATACAAAATTGACAGACTTTCGCCGGGAAATGGCAGAGAAATTTCAAAGTTTAGAAAAAACTGGGTTGAGGCTTCCTGACTGCTCTCACGCAAACCGTGGCTGTCTGTACACACCTCTTTGGGGTACTCCTGAGTTGTGCGCATGCTCAGTCATTCGGACTGTCGTTAACGCACCGCAGTTTGGCTCGGCAATTTGGTCAAAGTGTGGTCCAAACGTCGGCAAATTTGGAGGTCGAAAAATTTTCCGACGAACTTCAAATTTTGCATGCTCCAAACTCTCTATATTGCGCACTTGTCATAAAAAATTGACAGACTTTCGCCGGGAAATGGCAGAGAAATTTCAAAGTTTAGAAAAAACTGGGTTGAGGCTTCCTGACTGCTCTCACGCAAACCGTGGCTGTCTGTACACACCTCTTTGGGGTACTCCTGAGTTGTGCGCATGCTCAGTCATTCGGACTGTCGTTAACGCACCGCAGTTTGGCTCGGCAATTTGGTCAAAGTGTGGTCCTAACGTCGGCAAATTTGGAGGTCGAAAAATGTTCCGACGAACTTCAAACTTTGCATGCCCTAAACACACCTCTTTGGGGTACTCCTGAGTTGTGCGCATGCTCAGTCATTCGGACTGTCGTTAACGCACCGCAGTTTGGCTCGGCAATTTGGTCAAAGTGTGGTCCAAACGTCGGCAAATTTGGAGGTCGAAAAATGTTCCGACGAACTTCAAATTTTGCATGCCCTAAACTCTCTATATTGCGCACTTGTCATACAAAATTGACAGACTTTCGTCGGGAAATGGCAGAGAAATTTCAAAGTTTAGAAAAAACTGGGTTGAGGCTTCCTGACTGCTCTCACGCAAACCGTGGCTGTCTGTACACACCTCTTTGGGGTACTCCTGAGTTGTGCGCATGCTCAGTCATTCGGACTGTCGTTAACGCACCGCAGTTTGGCTCGGCAATTTGGTCAAAGTGTGGTCCAAACGTCGGCAAATTTGGAGGTCGAAAAATGTTCCGACGAACTTCAAATTTTGCATGCCCTAAACTCTCTATATTGCGCACTTGTCATACAAAATTGACAGACTTTCGCCGGGAAATGGCAGAGAAATTTCAAAGTTTAGAAAAAACTGGGTTGAGGCTTCCTGACTGCTCTCACGCAAACCGTGGCTGTCTGTACACACCTCTTTGGGGTACTCCTGAGTTGTGCGCATGCTCAGTCATTCGGACTGTCGTTAACGCACCGCAGTTTGGCTCGGCAATTTGGTCAAAGTGTGGTCCAAACGTCGGCAAATTTGGAGGTCGACAAATGTTCAGACGAACTTCAAATTTTGCATGCCCTAAACTCTCTATATTGCGCACTTGTCGTAAAAAATTGACAGACTTTCGCCAGGAAATGGCAGAGAAATTTCAAAGTTTAGAAAAAACTGGGTTGAGGCTTCCTGACTGCTCTCACGCAAACCGTGGCTGTCTGTACACACCTCTTTGGGGTACTCCTGAGTTGTGCGCATGCTCAGTCATTCGGACTGTCGTTAACGCACCGCAGTTTGGCTCGGCAATTTGGTCAAAGTGTGGTCCAAACGTCGGCAAATTTGGAGGTCGAAAAATGTTCCGACGAACTTCAAATTTTGCATGCCCTAAACTCTCTATATTGCGCACTTGTCATACAAAATTGACAGACTTTCGCCGGGAAATGGCAGAGAAATTTCAAAGTTTAGAAAAAACTGGGTTGAGGCTTCCTGACTGCTCTCACGCAAACCGTGGCTGTCTGTACACACCTCTTTGGGGTACTCCTGAGTTGTGCGCATGCTCAGTCATTCGGACTGTCGTTAACGCACCGCAGTTTGGCTCGGCAATTTGGTCAAAGTGTGGTCCAAACGTCGGCAAATTTGGAGGTCGACAAATGTTCAGACGAACTTCAAATTTTGCATGCCCTAAACTCTCTATATTGCGCACTTGTCGTAAAAAATTGACAGACTTTCGCCAGGAAATGGCAGAGAAATTTCAAAGTTTAGAAAAAACTGGGTTGAGGCTTCCTGACTGCTCTCACGCAAACCGTGGCTGTCTGTACACACCTCTTTGGGGTACTCCTGAGTTGTGCGCATGCTCAGTCATTCGGACTGTCGTTAACGCACCGCAGTTTGGCTCGGCAATTTGGTCAAAGTGTGGTCCAAACGTCGGCAAATTTGGAGGTCGAAAAATTTTCCGACGAACTTCAAATTTTGCATGCTCCAAACTCTCTATATTGCGCACTTGTCATAAAAAATTGACAGACTTTCGCCGGGAAATGGCAGAGAAATTTCAAAGTTTAGAAAAAACTGGGTTGAGGCTTCCTGACTGCTCTCACGCAAACCGTGGCTGTCTGTACACACCTCTTTGGGGTACTCCTGAGTTGTGCGCATGCTCAGTCATTCGGACTGTCGTTAACGCACCGCAGTTAGGCTCGGCAATTTGGTCAAAGTGTGGTCCAAACGTCGGCAAATTTGGAGGTCGAAAAATGTTCCGACGAACTTCAAATTTTGCATGTCCTAAACTCTCTATATTGCGCACTTGTCATAAAAAATTGACAGACTTTCGCCGGGAAATGGCAGAGAAATTTCAAAGTTTAGAAAAAACTGGGTTGAGGCTTCCTGACTGCTCTCACGCAAACCGTGGCTGTCTGTACACACCTCTTTGGGGTACTCCTGAGTTGTGCGCATGCTCAGTCATTCGGACTGTCGTTAACGCACCGCAGTTTGGCTCGGCAATTTGGTCAAAGTGTGGTCCAAACGTCGGCAAATTTGGAGGTCGAAAAATGTTCCGACGAACTTCAAATTTTGCATGCCCTAAACTATCTATATTGTGCACTTGTCATACAAAATTGACAGACTTTCGCCGGGAAATGGCAGAGAAATTTCAAAGTTTAGAAAAAACTGGGTTGAGGCTTCCTGACTGCTCTCACGCAAACCGTGGCTGTCTGTACACACCTCTTTGGGGTACTCCTGAGTTGTGCGCATGCTCAGTCATTCGGACTGTCGTTAACGCACCGCAGTTTGGCTCGGCAATTTGGTCAAAGTGTGGTCCAAACGTCGGCAAATTTGGAGGTCGAAAAATTTTCCGACGAACTTCAAATTTTGCATGCTCCAAACTCTCTATATTGCGCACTTGTCATAAAAAATTGACAGACTTTCGCCGGGAAATGGCAGAGAAATTTCAAAGTTTAGAAAAAACTGGGTTGAGGCTTCCTGACTGCTCTCACGCAAACCGTGGCTGTCTGTACACACCTCTTTGGGGTACTCCTGAGTTGTGCGCATGCTCAGTCATTCGGACTGTCGTTAACGCACCGCAGTTTGGCTCGGCAATTTGGTCAAAGTGTGGTCCTAACGTCGGCAAATTTGGAGGTCGAAAAATGTTCCGACGAACTTCAAATTTTGCATGCCCTAAAGTCTCTATATTGCGCACTTGTCATACAAAATTGACAGACTTTCGCCGGGAAATGGCAGAGAAATTTCAAAGTTTAGAAAAAACTGGGTTGAGGCTTCCTGACTGCTCTCACGCAAACCGTGGCTGTCTGTACACACCTCTTTGGGGTACTCCTGAGTTGTGCGCATGCTCAGTCATTCGGACTGTCGTTAACGCACCGCAGTTTGGCTCGGCAATTTGGTCAAAGTGTGGTCCAAACGTCGGCAAATTTGGAGGTCGACAAATGTTCAGACGAACTTCAAATTTTGCATGCCCTAAACTCTCTATATTGCGCACTTGTCGTAAAAAATTGACAGACTTTCGCCAGGAAATGGCAGAGAAATTTCAAAGTTTAGAAAAAACTGGGTTGAGGCTTCCTGACTGCTCTCACGCAAACCGTGGCTGTCTGTACACACCTCTTTGGGGTACTCCTGAGTTGTGCGCATGCTCAGTCATTCGGACTGTCGTTAACGCACCGCAGTTTGGCTCGGCAATTTGGTCAAAGTGTGGTCCAAACGTCGGCAAATTTGGAGGTCGAAAAATTTTCCGACGAACTTCAAATTTTGCATGCTCCAAACTCTCTATATTGCGCACTTGTCATAAAAAATTGACAGACTTTCGCCGGGAAATGGCAGAGAAATTTCAAAGTTTAGAAAAAACTGGGTTGAGGCTTCCTGACTGCTCTCACGCAAACCGTGGCTGTCTGTACACACCTCTTTGGGGTACTCCTGAGTTGTGCGCATGCTCAGTCATTCGGACTGTCGTTAACGCACCGCAGTTTGGCTCGGCAATTTGGTCAAAGTGTGGTCCTAACGTCGGCAAATTTGGAGGTCGAAAAATGTTCCGACGAACTTCAAATTTTGCATGCCCTAAAGTCTCTATATTGCGCACTTGTCATACAAAATTGACAGACTTTCGCCGGGAAATGGCAGAGAAATTTCAAAGTTTAGAAAAAACTGGGTTGAGGCTTCCTGACTGCTCTCACGCAAACCGTGGCTGTCTGTACACACCTCTTTGGGGTACTCCTGAGTTGTGCGCATGCTCAGTCATTCGGACTGTCGTTAACGCACCGCAGTTTGGCTCGGCAATTTGGTCAAAGTGTGGTCCAAACGTCGGCAAATTTGGAGGTCGACAAATGTTCAGACGAACTTCAAATTTTGCATGCCCTAAACTCTCTATATTGCGCACTTGTCGTAAAAAATTGACAGACTTTCGCCAGGAAATGGCAGAGAAATTTCAAAGTTTAGAAAAAACTGGGTTGAGGCTTCCTGACTGCTCTCACGCAAACCGTGGCTGTCTGTACACACCTCTTTGGGGTACTCCTGAGTTGTGCGCATGCTCAGTCATTCGGACTGTCGTTAACGCACCGCAGTTTGGCTCGGCAATTTGGTCAAAGTGTGGTCCAAACGTCGGCAAATTTGGAGGTCGAAAAATTTTCCGACGAACTTCAAATTTTGCATGCTCCAAACTCTCTATATTGCGCACTTGTCATAAAAAATTGACAGACTTTCGCCGGGAAATGGCAGAGAAATTTCAAAGTTTAGAAAAAACTGGGTTGAGGCTTCCTGACTGCTCTCACGCAAACCGTGGCTGTCTGTACACACCTCTTTGGGGTACTCCTGAGTTGTGCGCATGCTCAGTCATTCGGACTGTCGTTAACGCACCGCAGTTTGGCTCGGCAATTTGGTCAAAGTGTGGTCCAAACGTCGGCAAATTTGGAGGTCGAAAAATGTTCCGACGAACTTCAAATTTTGCATGCCCTAAACACACCTCTTTGGGGTACTCCTGAGTTGTGCGCATGCTCAGTCATTCGGACTGTCGTTAACGCACCGCAGTTTGGCTCGGCAATTTGGTCAAAGTGTGGTCCAAACGTCGGCAAATTTGGAGGTCGAAAAATGTTCCGACGAACTTCAAATTTTGCATGCCCTAAACTCTCTATATTGCGCACTTGTCATAAAAAATTGACAGACTTTCGCCGGGAAATGGCAGAGAAATGTCAAAGTTTAGAAAAAACTGGGTTGAGGCTTCCTGACTGCTCTCACGCAAACCGTGGCTGTCTGTACACACCTCTTTGGGGTACTCCTGAGTTGTGCGCATGCTCAGTCATTCGGACTGTCGTTAACGCACCGCAGTTTGGCTCGGCAATTTGGTCAAAGTGTGGTCCAAACGTCGGCAAATTTGGAGGTCGAAAAATGTTCCGACGAACTTCAAATTTTGCATGCCCTAAACTCTCTATATTGCGCACTTGTCATAAAAAATTGACAGACTTTCGCCGGGAAATGGCAGAGAAATTTCAAAGTTTAGAAAAAACTGGGTTGAGGCTTCCTGACTGCTCTCACGCAAACCGTGGCTGTCTGTACACACCTCTTTGGGGTACTCCTGAGTTGTGCGCATGCTCAGTCATTCGGACTGTCGTTAACGCACCGCAGTTTGGCTCGGCAATTTGGTCAAAGTGTGGTCCAAACGTCGGCAAATTTGGAGGTCGAAAAATGTTCCGACGAACTTCAAATTTTGCATGCCCTAAATGGCAGAGAAATTTCAAAGTTTAAAAAAAACTGGGTTGAGGCTTCCTGACTGCTCTCACGCAAACCGTGGCTGTCTGTGGGGGTACTCCTGAGTTGTGCGCATGCTCAGTCATTCGGACTGTCGTTAACGCACCGCAGTTTGGCTCGGCAATTTGGTCAAAGTGTGGTCCAAACGTCGGCAAATTTGGAGGTCGAAAAATGTTCCGACGAACTTCAAATTTTGCATGCCCTAAACTCTCTATATTGCGCACTTGTCATAAAAAATTGACAGACTTTCGCCGGGAAATGGCAGAGAAATTTCAAAGTTTATTAAAAAAAAATGGGTTGAGGCTTCCTGACTGCTCTCACGCAAACCGTGGCTGTCTGTACACACCTCTTTGGGGTACTCCTGAGTTGTGCGCATGCTCAGTCATTCGGACTGTCGTTAACGCACCGCAGTTTGGCTCGGCAATTTGGTCAAAGTGTGGTCCAAACGTCGGCAAATTTGGAGGTCGAAAAATGTTCCGACGAACTTCAAATTTTGCATGCCCTAAACTCTATATATTGCGCACTTGTCATAAAAAATTGACAGACTTTCGCCGGGAAATGGCAGAGAAATTTCAAAGTTTAGAAAAAACTGGGTTGAGGCTTCCTGACTGCTCTCACGCAAACCGTGGCTGTCTGTACACACCTCTTTGGGGTACTCCTGAGTTGTGCGCATGCTCAGTCATTCGGACTGTCGTTAACGCACCGCAGTTTGGCTCGGCAATTTGGTCAAAGTGTGGTCCAAACGTCGGCAAATTTGGAGGTCGAAAAATGTTCCGACGAACTTCAAATTTTGCATGCCCTAAACTCTCTATATTGCGCACTTGTCATAAAAAATTGACAGACTTTCGCCGGGAAATGGCAGAGAAATTTCAAAGTTTAGAAAAAACTGGGTTGAGGCTTCCTGACTGCTCTCACGCAAACCGTGGCTGTCTGTACACACCTCTTTGGGGTACTTCTGAGTTGTGCGCATGCTCAGTCATTCGGACTGTCGTTAACGCACCGCAGTTTGGCTCGGCAATTTGGTCAAAGTGTGGTCCAAACGTCGGCAAATTTGGAGGTCGAAAAATGTTCCGACGAACTTCAAATTTTGCATGCCCTAAACTCTCTATATTGCGCACTTGTCATAAAAAATTGACAGACTTTCGCCGGGAAATGGCAGAGAAATTTCAAAGTTTAGAAAAAACTGGGTTGAGGCTTCCTGACTGCTCTCACGCAAACCGTGGCTGTCTGTACACACCTCTTTGGGGTACTCCTGAGTTGTGCGCATGCTCAGTCATTCGGACTGTCGTTAACGCACCGCAGTTTGGCTCGGCAATTTGGTCAAAGTGTGGTCCAAACGTCGGCAAATTTGGAGGTCGAAAAATGTTCCGACGAACTTCAAATTTTGCATGCCCTAAACTCTCTATATTGCGCACTTGTCATAAAAAATTGACAGACTTTCGCCGGGAAATGGCAGAGAAATTTCAAAGTTTAGAAAAAACTGGGTTGAGGCTTCCTGACTGCTCTCACGCAAACCGTGGCTGTCTGTACACACCTCTTTGGGGTACTCCTGAGTTGTGCGCATGCTCAGTCATTCGGACTGTCGTTAACGCACCGCAGTTTGGCTCGGCAATTTGGTCAAAGTGTGGTCCAAACGTCGGCAAATTTGGAGGTCGAAAAATGTTCCGACGAACTTCAAATTTTGCATGCCCTAAACTCTCTATATTGCGCACTTGTCATAAAAAATTGACAGACTTTCGCCGGGAAATGGCAGAGAAATTTCAAAGTTTAGAAAAAACTGGGTTGAGGCTTCCTGACTGCTCTCACGCAAACCGTGGCTGTCTGTACACACCTCTTTGGGGTACTCCTGAGTTGTGCGCATGCTCAGTCATTCGGACTGTCGTTAACGCACCGCAGTTTGGCTCGGCAATTTGGTCAAAGTGTGGTCCAAACGTCGGCAAATTTGGAGGTCGAAAAATGTTCCGACGAACTTCAAATTTTGCATGCCCTAAACTCTCTATATTGCGCACTTGTCATAAAAAATTGACAGACTTTCGCCGGGAAATGGCAGAGAAATTTCAAAGTTTAGAAAAAACTGGGTTGAGGCTTCCTGACTGCTCTCACGCAAACCGTGGCTGTCTGTACACACCTCTTTGGGGTACTCCTGAGTTGTGCGCATGCTCAGTCATTCGGACTGTCGTTAACGCACCGCAGTTTGGCTCGGCAATTTGGTCAAAGTGTGGTCCAAACGTCGGCAAATTTGGAGGTCGAAAAATGTTCCGACGAACTTCAAATTTTGCATGCCCTAAACTCTCTATATTGCGCACTTGTCATAAAAAATTGACAGACTTTCGCCGGGAAATGGCAGAGAAATTTCAAAGTTTAGAAAAAACTGGGTTGAGGCTTCCTGACTGCTCTCACGCAAACCGTGGCTGTCTGTACAGACCTCTTTGGGGTACTCCTGAGTTGTGCGCATGCTCAGTCATTCGGACTGTCGTTAACGCACCGCAGTTTGGCTCGGCAATTTGGTCAAAGTGTGGTCCAAACGTCGGCAAATTTGGAGGTCGAAAAATGTTCCGACGAACTTCAAATTTTGCATGCCCTAAATGGCAGAGAAATTTCAAAGTTTAAAAAAAAACTGGGTTGAGGCTTCCTGACTGCTCTCACGCAAACCGTGGCTGTCTGTACACATTTTTTGGGGTACTCCTGAGTTGTGCGCATGCTCAGTCATTCGGACTGTCGTTAACGCACCGCAGTTTGGCTCGGCAATTTGGTCAAAGTGTGGTCCAAACGTCGGCAAATTTGGAGGTCGAAAAATGTTCCGACGAACTTCAAATTTTGCATGCCCTAAACTCTCTATATTGCGCACTTGTCATAAAAAAATTGACAGACTTTCGCCGGGAAATGGCAGAGAAATTTCAAAGTTTAGAAAAAACTGGGTTGAGGCTTCCTGACTGCTCTCACGCAAACCGTGGCTGTCTGTACACACCTCTTTGGGGTACTCCTGAGTTGTGCGCATGCTCAGTCATTCGGACTGTCGTTAACGCACCGCAGTTTGGCTCGGCAATTTGGTCAAAGTGTGGTCCAAACGTCGGCAAATTTGGAGGTCGAAAAATGTTCCGACGAACTTCAAATTTTGCATGCCCTAAACTCTCTATATTGCGCACTTGTCATACAAAATTGACAGACTTTCGCCGGGAAATGGCAGAGAAATTTCAAAGTTTAGAAAAAAACTGGGTTGAGGCTTCCTGACTGCTCTCACGCAAACCGTGGCTGTCTGTACACACCTCTTTGGGGTACTCCTGAGTTGTGCGCATGCTCAGTCATTCGGACTGTCGTTAACGCACCGCAGTTTGGCTCGGCAATTTGGTCAAAGTGTGGTCCAAACGTCGGCAAATTTGGAGGTCGAAAAATGTTCCGACGAACTTCAAATTTTGCATGCCCTAAACTCTCTATATTGCGCACTTGTCATAACAAATTGACAGACTTTCGCCGGGAAATGGCAGAGAAATTTCAAAGTTTAGAAAAAACTGGGTTGAGGCTTCCTGACTGCTCTCACGCAAACCGTGGCTGTCTGTACACACCTCTTTGGGGTACTCCTGAGTTGTGCGCATGCTCAGTCATTCGGACTGTCGTTAACGCACCGCAGTTTGGCTCGGCAATTTGGTCAAAGTGTGGTCCAAACGTCGGCAAATTTGGAGGTCGAAAAATGTTCCGACGAACTTCAAATTTTGCATGCCCTAAACTCTCTATATTGCGCACTTGTCATAAAAAATTGACAGACTTTCGCCGGGAAATGGCAGAGAAATTTCAAAGTTAAAAAAAAAACTGGGTTGAGGCTTCCTGATTGCTCTCACGCAAACCGTGGCTGTCTGTACACACCTCTTTGGGGTACTCCTGAGTTGTGCGCATGCTCTGTCATTCGGACTGTCGTTAACGCACCGCAGTTTGGCTCGGCAATTTGGTCAAAGTGTGGTCCAAACGTCGGCAAATTTGGAGGTCGAAAAATGTTCCGACGAACTTCAAATTTTGCATACCCTAAACTCTCTATATTGCGCACTTGTCGAAAAATGTTCCGACGAACTTCAAATTTTGCATGCCCTAAACCATAGAGCAAGGAATTGCTCTATGCCTAAACTCTCTATATTGCGCACTTGTCATACAAAATTGACAGACTTTCGCCGGGAAATGGCAGAGAAATTTCAAAGTTTAGAAAAAACTGGGTTGAGGCTTCCTGACTGCTCTCACGCAAACCGTGGCTGTCTGTAAACACCTCTTTGGGGTACTCCTGAGTTGTGCGCATGCTCAGTAATTCGGACTGTCGTTAACGCACCGCAGTTTGGCTCGGCAATTTGGTCAAAGTGTGGTCCAAACGTCGGCAAATTTGGAGGTCGAAAAATGTTCCGACGAACTTCAAACTTTGCATGCCCTAAACTCTCTATATTGCGCACTTGTCATAAAAAATTGACAGACTTTCGCCGGGAAATGGCAGAGAAATTTCAAAGTTAAAAAAATAACTGGGTTGAGGCTTCCTGACTGCTCTCACGCAAACCGTGGCTGTCTGTACACACCTCTTTGGGGTACTCCTGAGTTGTGCGCATGCTCAGTCATTCGGACTGTCGTTAACGCACCGCAGTTTGGCTCGGCAATTTGGTCAAAGTGTGGTCCAAACGTCGGCAAATGTTCCGACGAACTTCAAATTTTGCATGCCCTAAACTCTCTATATTGCGCACTTGTCATACAAAATTGACAGACTTTCGCCGGGAAATGGCAGAGAAATTTCAAAGTTTAGAAAAAACTGGGTTGAGGCTTCCTGACTGCTCTCACGCAAACCGTGGCTGTCTGTACACACCTCTTTGGGGTACTCCTGAGTTGTGCGCATGCTCAGTCATTCGGACTGTCGTTAACGCACCGCAGTTTGGCTCGGCAATTTGGTCAAAGTGTGGTCCAAACGTCGGCAAATTTGGAGGTCAAAAAATGTTCCGACGAACTTCAAACTTTGCATGCCCTAAACTCTCTATATTGCGCACTTGTCATAAAAAATTGACATACTTTCGCCGGGAAATGGCAGAGAAATTTCAAAGTTTAAAAAAAAACTGGGTTGAGGCTTCCTGACTGCTCTCACGCAAACCGTGGCTGTCTGTACACACCTCTTTGGGGTACTCCTGAGTTGTGCGCATGCTCAGTCATTCGGACTGTCGTTAACGCACCGCAGTTTGGCTCGGCAATTTGGTCAAAGTGTGGTCCAAACGTCGGCAAATTTGGAGGTCGAAAAATGTTCCGACGAACTTCAAATTTTGCATGCCCTAAACTCTCTATATTGCGCACTTGTCATGAAAAATTGACAGACTTTCGCCGGGAAATGGCAGAGAAATTTCAAAGTTTAAAAAAAAACTGGGTTGAGGCTTCCTGACTGCTCTCACGCAAACCGTGGCTGTCTGTACACACCTCTTTGGGGTACTCCTGAGTTGTGCGCATGCTCAGTCATTCGGACTGTCGTTAACGCACCGCAGTTTGGCTCGGCAATTTGGTCAAAGTGTGGTCCAAACGTCGGCAAATTTGGAGGTCGAAAAATGTTCCGACGAACTTCAAATTTTGCATGCCCTAAACTCTCTATATTGCGCACTTGTCATAAAAAAATTGACAGACTTTCGCCGGGAAATGGCAGAGAAATTTCAAAGTTTAAAAAAAAACTGGGTTGAGGCTTCCTGACTGCTCTCACGCAAACCGTGGCTGTCTGTACACACCTCTTTGGGGTACTCCTGAGTTGTGCGCATGCTCAGTCATTCGGACTGTCGTTAACGCACCGCAGTTTGGCTCGGCAATTTGGTCAAAGTGTGGTCCAAACGTCGGCAAATTTGGAGGTCGAAAAATGTTCCGACGAACTTCAAATTTTGCATGCCCTAAACTCTCTATATTGCGCACTTGTCATAAAAAAATTGACAGACTTTCGCCGGGAAATGGCAGAGAAATTTCAAAGTTTAGAAAAAACTGGGTTGAGGCTTCCTGACTGCTCTCACGCAAACCGTGGCTGTCTGTACACACCTCTTTGGGGTACTCCTGAGTTGTGCGCATGCTCAGTCATTCGGACTGTCGTTAACGCACCGCAGTTTGGCTCGGCAATTTGGTCAAAGTGTGGTCCAAACGTCGGCAAATTTGGAGGTCGAAAAATGTTCCGACGAACTTCAAACTTTGCATGCCCTAAACTCTCTATATTGCGCACTTGTCATAAAAAATTGACATACTTTCGCCGGGAAATGGCAGAGAAATTTCAAAGTTTAAAAAAAAACTGGGTTGAGGCTTCCTGACTGCTCTCACGCAAACCGTGGCTGTCTGTACACACCTCTTTGGGGTACTCCTGAGTTGTGCGCATGCTCAGTCATTCGGACTGTCGTTAACGCACCGCAGTTTGGCTCGGCAATTTGGTCAAAGTGTGGTCCAAACGTCGGCAAATTTGGAGGTCGAAAAATGTTCCGACGAACTTCAAATTTTGCATGCCCTAAACTGTCTATATTGCGCACTTGTCATGAAAAATTGACAGACTTTCGCCGGGAAATGGCAGAGAAATTTCAAAGTTTAAAAAAAAACTGGGTTGAGGCTTCCTGACTGCTCTCACGCAAACCGTGGCTGTCTGTACACACCTCTTTGGGGTACTCCTGAGTTGTGCGCATGCTCAGTCATTCGGACTGTCGTTAACGCACCGCAGTTTGGCTCGGCAATTTGGTAAAAGTGTGGTCCAAACGTCGGCAAATTTGGAGGTCGAAAAATGTTCCGACGAACTTCAAATTTTGCATGCCCTAAACTCTCTATATTGCGCACTTGTCATAAAAAATTGACAGACTTTCGCCGGGAAATGGCAGAGAAATTTCAAAGTTTAGAAAAAACTGGGTTGAGGCTTCCTGACTGCTCTCACGCAAACCGTGGCTGTCTGTACACACCTCTTTGGGGTACTCCTGAGTTGTGCGCATGCTCAGTCATTCGGACTGTCGTTAACGCACCGCAGTTTGGCTCGGCAATTTGGTCAAAGTGTGGTCCAAACGTCGGCAAATTTGGAGGTCGAAAAATGTTCCGACGAACTTCAAATTTTGCATGCCCTAAACACACCTCTTTGGGGTACTCCTGAGTTGTGCGCATGCTCAGTCATTCGGACTGTCGTTAACGCACCGCAGTTTGGCTCGGCAATTTGGTCAAAGTGTGGTCCAAACGTCGGCAAATTTGGAGGTCGAAAAATGTTCCGACGAACTTCAAATTTTGCATGCCCTAAACTCTCTATATTGCGCACTTGTCATAAAAAATTGACAGACTTTCGCCGGGAAATGGCAGAGAAATGTCAAAGTTTAGAAAAAACTGGGTTGAGGCTTCCTGACTGCTCTCACGCAAACCGTGGCTGTCTGTACACACCTCTTTGGGGTACTCCTGAGTTGTGCGCATGCTCAGTCATTCGGACTGTCGTTAACGCACCGCAGTTTGGCTCGGCAATTTGGTCAAAGTGTGGTCCAAACGTCGGCAAATTTGGAGGTCGAAAAATGTTCCGACGAACTTCAAATTTTGCATGCCCTAAACTCTCTATATTGCGCACTTGTCATAAAAAATTGACAGACTTTCGCCGGGAAATGGCAGAGAAATTTCAAAGTTTAGAAAAAACTGGGTTGAGGCTTCCTGACTGCTCTCACGCAAACCGTGGCTGTCTGTACACACCTCTTTGGGGTACTCCTGAGTTGTGCGCATGCTCAGTCATTCGGACTGTCGTTAACGCACCGCAGTTTGGCTCGGCAATTTGGTCAAAGTGTGGTCCAAACGTCGGCAAATTTGGAGGTCGAAAAATGTTCCGACGAACTTCAAATTTTGCATGCCCTAAATGGCAGAGAAATTTCAAAGTTTAAAAAAAACTGGGTTGAGGCTTCCTGACTGCTCTCACGCAAACCGTGGCTGTCTGTGGGGGTACTCCTGAGTTGTGCGCATGCTCAGTCATTCGGACTGTCGTTAACGCACCGCAGTTTGGCTCGGCAATTTGGTCAAAGTGTGGTCCAAACGTCGGCAAATTTGGAGGTCGAAAAATGTTCCGACGAACTTCAAATTTTGCATGCCCTAAACTCTCTATATTGCGCACTTGTCATAAAAAATTGACAGACTTTCGCCGGGAAATGGCAGAGAAATTTCAAAGTTTAGAAAAAAATGGGTTGAGGCTTCCTGACTGCTCTCACGCAAACCGTGGCTGTCTGTACACACCTCTTTGGGGTACTCCTGAGTTGTGCGCATGCTCAGTCATTCGGACTGTCGTTAACGCACCGCAGTTTGGCTCGGCAATTTGGTCAAAGTGTGGTCCAAACGTCGGCAAATTTGGAGGTCGAAAAATGTTCCGACGAACTTCAAATTTTGCATGCCCTAAACTCTCTATATTGCGCACTTGTCATAAAAAATTGACAGACTTTCGCCGGGAAATGGCAGAGAAATGTCAAAGTTTAGAAAAAACTGGGTTGAGGCTTCCTGACTGCTCTCACGCAAACCGTGGCTGTCTGTACACACCTCTTTGGGGTACTCCTGAGTTGTGCGCATGCTCAGTCATTCGGACTGTCGTTAACGCACCGCAGTTTGGCTCGGCAATTTGGTCAAAGTGTGGTCCAAACGTCGGCAAATTTGGAGGTCGAAAAATGTTCCGACGAACTTCAAATTTTGCATGCCCTAAACTCTCTATATTGCGCACTTGTCATAAAAAATTGACAGACTTTCGCCGGGAAATGGCAGAGAAATTTCAAAGTTTAGAAAAAACTGGGTTGAGGCTTCCTGACTGCTCTCACGCAAACCGTGGCTGTCTGTACACACCTCTTTGGGGTACTCCTGAGTTGTGCGCATGCTCAGTCATTCGGACTGTCGTTAACGCACCGCAGTTTGGCTCGGCAATTTGGTCAAAGTGTGGTCCAAACGTCGGCAAATTTGGAGGTCGAAAAATGTTCCGACGAACTTCAAATTTTGCATGCCCTAAATGGCAGAGAAATTTCAAAGTTTAAAAAAAACTGGGTTGAGGCTTCCTGACTGCTCTCACGCAAACCGTGGCTGTCTGTGGGGGTACTCCTGAGTTGTGCGCATGCTCAGTCATTCGGACTGTCGTTAACGCACCGCAGTTTGGCTCGGCAATTTGGTCAAAGTGTGGTCCAAACGTCGGCAAATTTGGAGGTCGAAAAATGTTCCGACGAACTTCAAATTTTGCATGCCCTAAACTCTCTATATTGCGCACTTGTCATAAAAAATTGACAGACTTTCGCCGGGAAATGGCAGAGAAATTTCAAAGTTTATTAAAAAAAATGGGTTGAGGCTTCCTGACTGCTCTCACGCAAACCGTGGCTGTCTGTACACACCTCTTTGGGGTACTCCTGAGTTGTGCGCATGCTCAGTCATTCGGACTGTCGTTAACGCACCGCAGTTTGGCTCGGCAATTTGGTCAAAGTGTGGTCCAAACGTCGGCAAATTTGGAGGTCGAAAAATGTTCCGACGAACTTCAAATTTTGAATGCCCTAAACTCTATATATTGCGCACTTGTCATAAAAAATTGACAGACTTTCGCCGGGAAATGGCAGAGAAATTTCAAAGTTTAGAAAAAACTGGGTTGAGGCTTCCTGACTGCTCTCACGCAAACCGTGGCTGTCTGTACACACCTCTTTGGGGTACTCCTGAGTTGTGCGCATGCTCAGTCATTCGGACTGTCGTTAACGCACCGCAGTTTGGCTCGGCAATTTGGTCAAAGTGTGGTCCAAACGTCGGCAAATTTGGAGGTCGAAAAATGTTCCGACGAACTTCAAATTTTGCATGCCCTAAACTCTCTATATTGCGCACTTGTCATAAAAAATTGACAGACTTTCGCCGGGAAATGGCAGAGAAATTTCAAAGTTTAGAAAAAAATGGGTTGAGGCTTCCTGACTGCTCTCACGCAAACCGTGGCTGTCTGTACACACCTCTTTGGGGTACTTCTGAGTTGTGCGCATGCTCAGTCATTCGGACTGTCGTTAACGCACCGCAGTTTGGCTCGGCAATTTGGTCAAAGTGTGGTCCAAACGTCGGCAAATTTGGAGGTCGAAAAATGTTCCGACGAACTTCAAATTTTGCATGCCCTAAACTCTCTATATTGCGCACTTGTCATAAAAAATTGACAGACTTTCGCCGGGAAATGGCAGAGAAATTTCAAAGTTTAGAAAAAACTGGGTTGAGGCTTCCTGACTGCTCTCACGCAAACCGTGGCTGTCTGTACACACCTCTTTGGGGTACTCCTGAGTTGTGCGCATGCTCAGTCATTCGGACTGTCGTTAACGCACCGCAGTTTGGCTCGGCAATTTGGTCAAAGTGTGGTCCAAACGTCGGCAAATTTGGAGGTCGAAAAATGTTCCGACGAACTTCAAATTTTGCATGCCCTAAACTCTCTATATTGCGCACTTGTCATAAAAAATTGACAGACTTTCGCCGGGAAATGGCAGAGAAATTTCAAAGTTTAGAAAAAACTGGGTTGAGGCTTCCTGACTGCTCTCACGCAAACCGTGGCTGTCTGTACACACCTCTTTGGGGTACTCCTGAGTTGTGCGCATGCTCAGTCATTCGGACTGTCGTTAACGCACCGCAGTTTGGCTCGGCAATTTGGTCAAAGTGTGGTCCAAACGTCGGCAAATTTGGAGGTCGAAAAATGTTCCGACGAACTTCAAATTTTGCATGCCCTAAACTCTCTATATTGCGCACTTGTCATAAAAAATTGACAGACTTTCGCCGGGAAATGGCAGAGAAATTTCAAAGTTTAGAAAAAACTGGGTTGAGGCTTCCTGACTGCTCTCACGCAAACCGTGGCTGTCTGTACACACCTCTTTGGGGTACTCCTGAGTTGTGCGCATGCTCAGTCATTCGGACTGTCGTTAACGCACCGCAGTTTGGCTCGGCAATTTGGTCAAAGTGTGGTCCAAACGTCGGCAAATTTGGAGGTCGAAAAATGTTCCGACGAACTTCAAATTTTGCATGCCCTAAACTCTCTATATTGCGCACTTGTCATAAAAAATTGACAGACTTTCGCCGGGAAATGGCAGAGAAATTTCAAAGTTTAGAAAAAACTGGGTTGAGGCTTCCTGACTGCTCTCACGCAAACCGTGGCTGTCTGTACACACCTCTTTGGGGTACTCCTGAGTTGTGCGCATGCTCAGTCATTCGGACTGTCGTTAACGCACCGCAGTTTGGCTCGGCAATTTGGTCAAAGTGTGGTCCAAACGTCGGCAAATTTGGAGGTCGAAAAATGTTCCGACGAACTTCAAATTTTGCATGCCCTAAACTCTCTATATTGCGCACTTGTCATAAAAAATTGACAGACTTTCGCCGGGAAATGGCAGAGAAATTTCAAAGTTTAGAAAAAACTGGGTTGAGGCTTCCTGACTGCTCTCACGCAAACCGTGGCTGTCTGTACAGACCTCTTTGGGGTACTCCTGAGTTGTGCGCATGCTCAGTCATTCGGACTGTCGTTAACGCACCGCAGTTTGGCTCGGCAATTTGGTCAAAGTGTGGTCTAAACGTCGGCAAATTTGGAGGTCGAAAAATGTTCCGACGAACTTCAAATTTTGCATGCCCTAAACTCTCTATATTGCGCACTTGTCATAAAAAATTGACAGACTTTCGCCGGGAAATGGCAGAGAAATTTCAAAGTTTAGAAAAAACTGGGTTGAGGCTTCCTGACTGCTCTCACGCAAACCGTGGCTGTCTGTACACACCTCTTTGGGGTACTCCTGAGTTGTGCGCATGCTCAGTCATTCGGACTGTCGTTAACGCACCGCAGTTTGGCTCGGCAATTTGGTCAAAGTGTGGTCCAAACGTCGGCAAATTTGGAGGTCGAAAAATGTTCCGACGAACTTCAAATTTTGCATGCCCTAAACTCTCTATATTGCGCACTTGTCATAAAAAATTGACAGACTTTCGCCAGGAAATGGCAGAGAAATTTCAAAGTTAAAAAAAAAACTGGGTTGAGGCTTCCTGACTGCTCTCACGCAAACCGTGGCTGTCTGTACACACCTCTTTGGGGTACTCCTGAGTTGTGCGCATGCTCAGTCATTCGGACTGTCGTTAACGCACCGCAGTTTGGCTCGGCAATTTGGTCAAAGTGTGGTCCAAACGTCGGCAAATTTGGAGGTCGAAAAATTTTCCGACGAACTTCAAATTTTGCATGCCCTAAACTCTCTGTATTGCGCACTTGTCATACAAAATTGACAGACTTTCGCCGGGAAATGGCAGAGAAATTTCAAAGTTTACAAAAAACTGGGTTGAGGCTTCCTGACTGCTCTCACGCAAACCGTGGCTGTCTGTACACACCTCTTTGGGGTACTCCTGAGTTGTGCGCATGCTCAGTCATTCGGACTGTTGTTAACGCACCGCAGTTTGGCTCGGCAATTTGGTCAAAGTGTGGTCCAAACGTCGGCAAATTTGGAGGTCGAAAAATGTTCCGACGAACTTCAAATTTTGCATGCCCTAAATGGCAGAGAAATTTCAAAGTTTAAAAAAAAACTGGGTTGAGGCTTCCTGACTGCTCTCACGCAAACCGTGGCTGTCTGTACACATTTTTTGGGGTACTCCTGAGTTGTGCGCATGCTCAGTCATTCGGACTGTCGTTAACGCACCGCAGTTTGGCTCGGCAATTTGGTCAAAGTGTGGTCCAAACGTCGGCAAATTTGGAGGTCGAAAATGTTCCGACGAACTTCAAATTTTGCATGCCCTAAACTCTCTATATTGCGCACTTGTCATAAAAAAATTGACAGACTTTCGCCGGGAAATGGCAGAGAAATTTCAAAGTTTAGAAAAAACTGGGTTGAGGCTTCCTGACTGCTCTCACGCAAACCGTGGCTGTCTGTACACACCTCTTTGGGGTACTCCTGAGTTGTGCGCATGCTCAGTCATTCGGACTGTCGTTAACGCACCGCAGTTTGGCTCGGCAATTTGGTCAAAGTGTGGTCCAAACGTCGGCAAATTTGGAGGTCGAAAAATGTTCCGACGAACTTCAAATTTTGCATGCCCTAAACTCTCTATATTGCGCACTTGTCATACAAAATTGACAGACTTTCGCCGGGAAATGGCAGAGAAATTTCAAAGTTTAGAAAAAAACTGGGTTGAGGCTTCCTGACTGCTCTCACGCAAACCGTGGCTGTCTGTACACACCTCTTTGGGGTACTCCTGAGTTGTGCGCATGCTCAGTCATTCGGACTGTCGTTAACGCACCGCAGTTTGGCTCGGCAATTTGGTCAAAGTGTGGTCCAAACGTCGGCAAATTTGGAGGTCGAAAAATGTTCCGACGAACTTCAAATTTTGCATGCCCTAAACTCTCTATATTGCGCACTTGTCATAAAAAATTGACAGACTTTCGCCGGGAAATGGCAGAGAAATTTCAAAGTTTAGAAAAAACTGGGTTGAGGCTTCCTGACTGCTCTCACGCAAACCGTGGCTGTCTGTACACACCTCTTTGGGGTACTCCTGAGTTGTGCGCATGCTCAGTCATTCGGACTGTCGTTAACGCACCGCAGTTTGGCTCGGCAATTTGGTCAAAGTGTGGTCCAAACGTCGGCAAATTTGGAGGTCGAAAAATGTTCCGACGAACTTCAAATTTTGCATGCCCTAAACTCTCTATATTGCGCACTTGTCATAAAAAAATTGACAGACTTTCGCCGGGAAATGGCAGAGAAATTTCAAAGTTTAGAAAAAACTGGGTTGAGGCTTCCTGACTGCTCTCACGCAAACCGTGGCTTTCTGTACACACCTCTTTGGGGTACTCCTGAGTTGTGCGCATGCTCAGTCATTCGGACTGTCGTTAACGCACCGCAGTTTGGCTCGGTCGTTAACGCACCGCAGTTTGGGGCGGTCGGGTTGGCGTACGGGTTCTTTCCTCGCTGGCCTGTGATGACCGCTTTCCAAAGGACTACCCTTGCACATAGGTAGTTTGTAGGAGTTTTTCGCGGAATCCCGTGATGTCCTGGAACGTTGCTCAATGATGGAGTGACCAGTACGTACGTCACGGGGAACGCCGATGCAATTTTGGAACACGATTGGATCCGAGTCCGCGGTCTTGATTCTTCCAGACCTGGACTGGTGACGATTGTGGTTTTATGAGGATGCACCTGTGGTGCTTCTCGAAGGATATGACCTGATACTCGGACACGATCGACCAAGATTGGTGATGATTGTGATGGAGAATACTCGCCGGATAATGACCTGGATTGGCAACGACAACGAATGAGGAAATTTGGTGGATAAATGACCTGGACTGGCAACGACAACGAATGAGGAAATTTGGCAATAACGGCGAACAATTGGTGGATAAATGACCTGGACTGGCAACGACTACGAATGAGGAAATTTGGCAATAACGGCGAACGCTTAGTGGATAAATGACCTGGACTGGCAACGACTACGAATGAGGAAATTTGGCAATAACGGCGAACGCTTAGTGGATAAATGACCTGGACTGGCAACGACAACGGCTGAAGCACTGGTTCTATCGGTAACAACGTTGGACTGGTTAGCGTGTTTTATTCGGACGAATAAAACATTTTAGAAAAAGGCAATTTGGTCAAAGTGTGGTCCAAACGTCGGCAAATTTGGAGGTCGAAAAATGTTCCGACGAACTTCAAATTTTGCATGCCCTAAACTCTCTATATTGCGCACTTGTCATAACAAATTGACAGACTTTCGCCGGGAAATGGCAGAGAAATTTCAAAGTTTAGAAAAAACTGGGTTGAGGCTTCCTGACTGCTCTCACGCAAACCGTGGCTGTCTGTACACACCTCTTTGGGGTACTCCTGAGTTGTGCGCATGCTCAGTCATTCGGACTGTCGTTAACGCACCGCAGTTTGGCTCGGCAATTTGGTCAAAGTGTGGTCCAAACGTCGGCAAATTTGGAGGTCGAAAAATGTTCCGACGAACTTCAAATTTTGCATGCCCTAAACTCTCTATATTGCGCACTTGTCATAAAAAATTGACAGACTTTCGCCGGGAAATGGCAGAGAAATTTCAAAGTAAAAAAAAAAACTGGGTTGAGGCTTCCTGATTGCTCTCACGCAAACCGTGGCTGTCTGTACACACCTCTTTGGGGTACTCCTGAGTTGTGCGCATGCTCTGTCATTCGGACTGTCGTTAACGCACCGCAGTTTGGCTCGGCAATTTGGTCAAAGTGTGGTCCAAACGTCGGCAAATTTGGAGGTCGAAAAATGTTCCGACGAACTTCAAATTTTGCATACCCTAAACTCTCTATATTGCGCACTTGTCGAAAAATGTTCCGACGAACTTCAAATTTTGCATGCCCTAAACCATAGAGCAAGGAATTGCTCTATGCCTAAACTCTCTATATTGCGCACTTGTCATACAAAATTGACAGACTTTCGCCGGGAAATGGCAGAGAAATTTCAAAGTTTAGAAAAAACTGGGTTGAGGCTTCCTGACTGCTCTCACGCAAACCGTGGCTGTCTGTAAACACCTCTTTGGGGTACTCCTGAGTTGTGCGCATGCTCAGTAATTCGGACTGTCGTTAACGCACCGCAGTTTGGCTCGGTAATTTGGTCAAAGTGTGGTCCAAACGTCGGCAAATTTGGAGGTCGAAAAATGTTCCGACGAACTTCAAACTTTGCATGCCCTAAACTCTCTATATTGCGCACTTGTCATAAAAAATTGACAGACTTTCGCCGGGAAATGGCAGAGAAATTTCAAAGTTAAAAAAATAACTGGGTTGAGGCTTCCTGACTGCTCTCACGCAAACCGTGGCTGTCTGTACACACCTCTTTGGGGTACTCCTGAGTTGTGCGCATGCTCAGTCATTCGGACTGTCGTTAACGCACCGCAGTTTGGCTCGGCAATTTGGTCAAAGTGTGGTCCAAACGTCGGCAAATGTTCCGACGAACTTCAAATTTTGCATGCCCTAAACTCTCTATATTGCGCACTTGTCATACAAAATTGACAGACTTTCGCCGGGAAATGGCAGAGAAATTTCAAAGTTTAGAAAAAACTGGGTTGAGGCTTCCTGACTGCTCTCACGCAAACCGTGGCTGTCTGTACACACCTCTTTGGGGTACTCCTGAGTTGTGCGCATGCTCAGTCATTCGGACTGTCGTTAACGCACCGCAGTTTGGCTCGGCAATTTGGTCAAAGTGTGGTCCAAACGTCGGCAAATTTGGAGGTCGAAAAATGTTCCGACGAACTTCAAACTTTGCATGCCCTAAACTCTCTATATTGCGCACTTGTCATAAAAAATTGACATACTTTCGCCGGGAAATGGCAGAGAAATTTCAAAGTTTAAAAAAAACTGGGTTGAGGCTTCCTGACTGCTCTCACGCAAACCGTGGCTGTCTGTACACACCTCTTTGGGGTACTCCTGAGTTGTGCGCATGCTCAGTCATTCGGACTGTCGTTAACGCACCGCAGTTTGGCTCGGCAATTTGGTCAAAGTGTGGTCCAAACGTCGGCAAATTTGGAGGTCGAAAAATGTTCCGACGAACTTCAAATTTTGCATGCCCTAAACTCTTTATATTGCGCACTTGTCATGAAAAATTGACAGACTTTCGCCGGGAAATGGCAGAGAAATTTCAAAGTTTAAAAAAAAACTGGGTTGAGGCTTCCTGACTGCTCTCACGCAAACCGTGGCTGTCTGTACACACCTCTTTGGGGTACTCCTGAGTTGTGCGCATGCTCAGTCATTCGGACTGTCGTTAACGCACCGCAGTTTGGCTCGGCAATTTGGTCAAAGTGTGGTCCAAACGTCGGCAAATTTGGAGGTCGAAAAATGTTCCGACGAACTTCAAATTTTGCATGCCCTAAACTCTCTATATTGCGCACTTGTCATAAAAAAATTGACAGACTTTCGCCGGGAAATGGCAGAGAAATTTCAAAGTTTAAAAAAAAACTGGGTTGAGGCTTCCTGACTGCTCTCACGCAAACCGTGGCTGTCTGTACACACCTCTTTGGGGTACTCCTGAGTTGTGCGCATGCTCAGTCATTCGGACTGTCGTTAACGCACCGCAGTTTGGCTCGGCAATTTGGTCAAAGTGTGGTCCAAACGTCGGCAAATTTGGAGGTCGAAAAATGTTCCGACGAACTTCAAATTTTGCATGCCCTAAACTCTCTATATTGCGCACTTGTCATAAAAAAATTGACAGACTTTCGCCGGGAAATGGCAGAGAAATTTCAAAGTTTAGAAAAAACTGGGTTGAGGCTTCCTGACTGCTCTCACGCAAACCGTGGCTGTCTGTACACACCTCTTTGGGGTACTCCTGAGTTGTGCGCATGCTCAGTCATTCGGACTGTCGTTAACGCACCGCAGTTTGGCTCGGCAATTTGGTCAAAGTGTGGTCCAAACGTCGGCAAATTTGGAGGTCGAAAAATGTTCCGACGAACTTCAAACTTTGCATGCCCTAAACTCTCTATATTGCGCACTTGTCATAAAAAATTGACATACTTTCGCCGGGAAATGGCAGAGAAATTTCAAAGTTTAAAAAAAAACTGGGTTGAGGCTTCCTGACTGCTCTCACGCAAACCGTGGCTGTCTGTACACACCTCTTTGGGGTACTCCTGAGTTGTGCGCATGCTCAGTCATTCGGACTGTCGTTAACGCACCGCAGTTTGGCTCGGCAATTTGGTCAAAGTGTGGTCCAAACGTCGGCAAATTTGGAGGTCGAAAAATGTTCCGACGAACTTCAAATTTTGCATGCCCTAAACTCTCTATATTGCGCACTTGTCATAAAAAAATTGACAGACTTTCGCCGGGAAATGGCAGAGAAATTTCAAAGTTTAAAAAAAAACTGGGTTGAGGCTTTCTGACTGCTCTCACGCAAACCGTGGCTGTCTGTACACACCTCTTTGGGGTACTCCTGAGTTGTGCGCATGCTCAGTCATTCGGACTGTCGTTAACGCACCGCAGTTTGGCTCGGCAATTTGGTCAAAGTGTGGTCCAAACGTCGGCAAATTTGGAGGTTGAAAAATTTTCGACGAACTTCAAATTTTGCATGCCCTAAACTCTCTATATTGCGCACTTGTCATAAAAAAATTGACAGACTTTCGCCGGGAAATGGCAGAGAAATTTCAAAGTTTAGAAAAAACTGGGTTGAGGCTTCCTGACTGCTCTCACGCAAACCGTGGCTGTCTGTACACACCTCTTTGGGGTACTCCTGAGTTGTGCGCATGCTCAGTCATTCGGACTGTCGTTAACGCACCGCAGTTTGGCTCGGCAATTTGGTCAAAGTGTGGTCCAAACGTCGGCAAATTTGGAGGTCGAAAAATGTTCCGACGAACTTCAAATTTTGCATGCCCTAAACTCTCTATATTGCGCACTTGTCATACAAAATTGACAGACTTTCGCCGGGAAATGGCAGAGAAATATCAAAGTTTAGAAAAAACTGGGTTGAGGCTTCCTGACTGCTCTCACGCAAACCGTGGCTGTCTGTACACACCTCTTTGGGGTACTCCTGAGTTGTGCGCAGGCTCAGTCATTCGGACTGTCGTTAACGCACCGCAGTTTGGCTCGGCAATTTGGTCAAAGTGTGGTCCAAACGTCGGCAAATTTGGAGGTCGAAAAATGTTCCGACGAACTTCAAATTTTGCATGCCCTAAACTCTCTATATTGCGCACTTGTCATAAAAAATTGACAGACTTTCGCCAGGAAATGGCAGAGAAATTTCAAAGTTTAGAAAAAACTGGGTTGAGGCTTCCTGACTGCTCTCACGCAAACCGTGGCTGTATGTACACACCTCTTTGGGGTACTCCTGAGTTGTGCGCATGCTCAGTCATTCGGACTGTCGTTAACGCACCGCAGTTTGGCTCGGCAATTTGGTCAAAGTGTGGTCCAAACGTCGGCAAATTTGGAGGTCGAAAAATGTTCCGACGAACTTCAAATTGTGCATGCCCTAAACTCTCTATATTGCGCACTTGTCATAAAAAATTGACAGACTTTCGCCGGGAAATGGCAGAGAAATTTCAAAGTTTAGAAAAAACTGGGTTGAGGCTTCCTGACTGCTCTCACGCAAACCGTGGCTGTCTGTACACACCTCTTTGGGGTACTCCTGAGTTGTGCGCATGCTCAGTCATTCGGACTGTCGTTAACGCACCGCAGTTTGGCTCGGCAATTTGGTCAAAGTGTGGTCCAAACGTCGGCAAATTTGGAGGTCGAAAAATGTTCCGACGAACTTCAAATTTTGCATGCCCTAAACTCTCTATATTGCGCACTTGTCATAAAAAATTGACAGACTTTCGCCGGGAAATGGCAGAGAAATTTCAAAGTTTAGAAAAAACTGAGTTGAGGCTTCCTGACTGCTCTCACGCAAACCGTGGCTGTCTGTACACACCTCTTTGGGGTACTCCTGAGTTGTGCGCATGCTCAGTCATTCGGACTGTCGTTAACGCACCGCAGTTTGGCTCGGCAATTTGGTCAAAGTGTGGTCCAAACGTCGGCAAATTTGGAGGTCGAAAAATGTTCCGACGAACTTCAAATTTTGCATGCCCTAAACTCTCTATATTGCGCACTTGTCATAAAAAATTGACAGACTTTCGCCGGGAAATGGCAGAGAAATTTCAAAGTTTAGAAAAAACTGGGTTGAGGCTTCCTGACTGCTCTCACGCAAACCGTGGCTGTCTGTACACACCTCTTTGGGGTACTCCTGAGTTGTGCGCATGCTCAGTCATTCGGACTGTCGTTAACGCACCGCAGTTTGGCTCGGCAATTTGGTCAAAGTGTGGTCCAAACGTCGGCAAATTTGGAGGTCGAAAAATGTTCCGACGAACTTCAAATTTTGCATGCCCTAAACTCTCTATATTGCGCACTTGTCATAAAAAATTGACAGACTTTCGCCGGGAAATGGCAGAGAAATTTCAAAGTTTAGAAAAAACTGGGTTGAGGCTTCCTGACTGCTCTCACGCAAACCGTGGCTGTCTGTACACACCTCTTTGGGGTACTCCTGAGTTGTGCGCATGCTCAGTCATTCGGACTGTCGTTAACGCACCGCAGTTTGGCTCGGCAATTTGGTCAAAGTGTGGTCCAAACGTCGGCAAATTTGGAGGTCGAAAAATGTTCCGACGAACTTCAAATTTTGCATGCCCTAAACTCTCTATATTGCGCACTTGTCATAAAAAATTGACAGACTTTCGCCGGGAAATGGCAGAGAAATTTCAAAGTTTAGAAAAAACTGGGTTGAGGCTTCCTGACTGCTCTCACGCAAACCGTGGCTGTCTGTACACACCTCTTTGGGGTACTCCTGAGTTGTGCGCATGCTCAGTCATTCGGACTGTCGTTGACTGTCGTTAACGCACCGCAGTTTGGCTCGGCAATTTGGTCAAAGTGTGGTCCAAACGTCGGCAAATTTGGAGGTCGAAAAATGTTCGACGAACTTCAAATTTTGCATGCCCTAAACTCTCTATATTGCGCACTTGTCATAAAAATTGACAGACTTTCGCCGGGAAATGGCAGAGAAATTTCAAAGTTTAGAAAAAACTGGGTTGAGGCTTCCTGACTGCTCTCACGCAAACCGTGGCTGTCTGTACACACCTCTTTGGGGTACTCCTGAGTTGTGCGCATGCTCAGTCATTCGGACTGTCGTTAACGCACCGCAGTTTGGCTCGGCAATTTGGTCAAAGTGTGGTCCAAACGTCGGCAAATTTGGAGGTCGAAAAATGTTCCGACGAACTTCAAATTTTGCATGCCTAAACTCTCTATATTGCGCACTTGTCATAAAAAATTGACAGACTTTCGCCGGGAAATGGCAGAGAAATTTCAAAGTTTAGAAAAAACTGGGTTGAGGCTTCCTGACTGCTCTCACGCAAACCGTGGCTGTCTGTACACACCTCTTTGGGGTACTCCTGAGTTGTGCGCATGCTCAGTCATTCGGACTGTCGTTAACGCACCGCAGTTTGGCTCGGCAATTTGGTCAAAGTGTGGTCCAAACGTCGGCAAATTTGGAGGTCGAAAAATGTTCCGACGAACTTCAAATTTTGCATGCCCTAAACTCTCTATATTGCGCACTTGTCATAAAAAATTGACAGACTTTCGCCGGGAAATGCAGAGAAATTTCAAAGTTTAGAAAAAAAACTGGTTGAGGCTTCCTGACTGCTCTCACGCAAACCGTGGCTGTCTGTACACACCTCTTTGGGGTACTCCTGAGTTGTGCGCATGCTCAGTCATTCGGACTGTCGTTAACGCACCGCAGTTTGGCTCGGCAATTTGGTCAAAGTGTGGTCCAAACGTCGGCAAATTTGGAGGTCGAAAAATGTTCCGACGAACTTCAAATTGTGCATGCCCTAAACTCTCTATATTGCGCACTTGTCATACAAAATTGACAGACTTTCGCCGGGAAATGGCAGAGAAATTTCAAAGTTTAGAAAAAACTGGGTTGAGGCTTCCTGACTGCTCTCACGCAAACCGTGGCTGTCTGTACAACACCTCTTTGGGGTACTCTGAGTTGTGCGCATGCTCAGTCATTCGGACTGTCGTTAACGCACCGCAGTTTGGCTCGGCAATTTGGTAAAAGTGTGGTCCAAACGTCGGCAAATTTGGAGGTCGAAAAATGTTCCGACGAACTTCAAATTTTGCATGCCCTAAACTCTCTATATTGCGCACTTGTCATAAAAAATTGACAGACTTTCGCCGGGAAATGGCAGAGAAATTTCAAAGTTTAGAAAAAACTGGGTTGAGGCTTCCTGACTGCTCTCACGCAAACCGTGGCTGTCTGTACACACTCTTTGGTGTACTCCTGAGTTGTGCGCATGCTCAGTCATTCGGACTGTCGTTAACGCACCGCAGTTTGGCTCGGCAATTTGGTCAAAGTGTGGTCCAAACGTCGGCAAATTTGGAGGTCGAAAAATGTTCCGACGAACTTCAAATTTTGCATGCCCTAAACTCTCTATATTGCGCACTTGTCATAAAAAATTGACAGACTTTCGCCGGGAAATGGCAGAGAAATTTCAAAGTTTAGAAAAAACTGGGTTGAGGCTTCTGACTGCTCTCACGCAAACCGTGGCTGTCTGTACACACCTCTTTGGGGTACTCCTGAGTTGTGCGCATGCTCAGTCATTCGGACTGTCGTTAACGCACCGCAGTTTGGCTCGGCAATTTGGTCAAAGTGTGGTCCAAACGTCGGCAAATTTGGAGGTCGAAAAATGTTCCGACGAACTTTAAATTTTGCATGCCTAAACTCTCTATATTGCGCACTTGTCATAAAAAATTGACAGACTTTCGCCGGGAAATGGCAGAGAAATTTCAAAGTTAGAAAAAAACTGGGTTGAGGCTTCCTGACTGCTCTCACGCAAACCGTGGCTGTCTGTACACACCTCTTTGGGGTACTCCTGAGTTGTGCGCATGCTCAGTCATTCGGACTGTCGTTAACGCACCGCAGTTTGGCTCGGCAATTTGGTCAAAGTGTGGTCCAAACGTCGGCAAATTTGGAGGTCGAAAAATGTTCCGACGAACTTCAAATTGTGCATGCCCTAAACTCTCTATATTGCGCACTTGTCATACAAAATTGACAGACTTTCGCCGGGAAATGGCAGAGAAATTTCAAAGTTTAGAAAAAACTGGGTTGAGGCTTCCTGACTGCTCTCACGCAAACCGTGGCTGTCTGTACACACCTCTTTGGGGTACTCCTGAGTTGTGCGCATGCTCAGTCATTCGGACTGTCGTTAACGCACCGCAGTTTGGCTCGGCAATTTGGTAAAAGTGTGGTCCAAACGTCGGCAAATTTGGAGGTCGAAAAATGTTCCGACGAACTTCAAATTTTGCATGCCCTAAACTCTCTATATTGCGCACTTGTCATAAAAAATTGACAGACTTTCGCCGGAAATGGCAGAGAAATTTCAAAGTTTAGAAAAAACTGGGTTGAGGCTTCCTGACTGCTCTCACGCAAACCGTGGCTGTCTGTACACACCTCTTTGGTGTACTCCTGAGTTGTGCGCATGCTCAGTCATTCGGACCTGTCGTTAACGCACCGCAGTTTGGCTCGGCAATTTGGTCAAAGTGTGGTCCAAACGTCGGCAAATTTGGAGGTCGAAAAATGTTCCGACGAACTTCAAATTTTGCATGCCTAAACTCTCTATATTGCGCACTTGTCATAAAAAAATTGACAGACTTTCGCCGGGAAATGGCAGAGAAATTTCAAAGTTTAGAAAAAACTGGGTTGAGGCTTCCTGACTGCTCTCACGCAAACCGTGGCTGTCTGTACACACCTCTTTGGGGTACTCCTGAGTTGTGCGCATGCTCAGTCATTCGGACTGTCGTTAACGCACCGCAGTTTGGCTCGGCAATTTGGTCAAAGTGTGGTCCAAACGTCGGCAAATTTGGAGGTCGAAAATGTTCCGACGAACTTTAAATTTTGCATGCCCTAAACTCTCTATATTGCGCACTTGTCATAAAAAATTGACAGACTTTCGCCGGGAAATGGCAGAGAAATTTCAAAGTTTAGAAAAAACTGGGTTGAGGCTTCCTGACTGCTCTCACGCAAACCGTGGCTGTCTGTACACACCTCTTTGGGGTACTCCTGAGTTGTGCGCATGCTCAGTCATTCGGACTGTCGTTAACGCACCGCAGTTTGGCTCGGCAATTTGGTCAAAGTGTGGTCCAAACGTCGGCAAATTTGGAGGTCGAAAAATGTTCCGACGAACTTCAAATTTTGCATGCCCTAAACTCTCTATATTGCGCACTTGTCATAACAAATTGACAGACTTTCGCCGGAAATGGCAGAGAAATTTCAAAGTTTAGAAAAAACTGGGTTGAGGCTTCCTGACTGCTCTCACGCAAACCGTGGCTGTCTGTACACACCTCTTTGGGGTACTCCTGAGTTGTGCGCATGCTCAGTCATTCGGACTGTCGTTAACGCACCGCAGTTTGGCTCGGCAATTTGGTCAAAGTGTGGTCCAAACGTCGGCAAATTTGGAGGTCGAAAAATGTTCCGACGAACTTCAAATTTTGCATGCCCTAAACTCTCTATATTGCGCACTTGTCATAAAAAAATTGACAGACTTTCGCCGGGAAATGGCAGAGAAATTTCAAAGTTTAGAAAAAACTGGGTTGAGGCTTCCTGACTGCTCTCACGCAAACCGTGGCTGTCTGTACACACCTCTTTGGGGTACTCCTGAGTTGTGCGCATGCTCAGTCATTCGGACTGTCGTTAACGCACCGCAGTTTGGCTCGGCAATTTGGTCAAAGTGTGGTCCAAACGTCGGCAAATTTGGAGGTCGAAAAATTTTCCGACGAACTTCAAATTTTGCATGCCCTAAACTCTCTATATTGCGCACTTGTCATAAAAAATTGACAGACTTTCGCCGGGAAATGGCAGAGAAATTTCAAAGTTTAGAAAAAACTGGGTCGAGGCTTCCTGACTGCTCTCACGCAAACCGTGGCTGTCTGTACACACCTCTTTGGGGTACTCCTGAGTTGTGCGCATGCTCAGTCATTCGGACTGTCGTTAACGCACCGCAGTTTGGCTCGGCAATTTGGTCAAAGTGTGGTCCAAACGTCGGCAAATTTGGAGGTCGAAAAATGTTCCGACGAACTTCAAATTTTGCATGCCCTAAACTCTCTATATTGCGCACTTGTCATAACAAATTGACAGACTTTCGCCGGGAAATGGCAGAGAAATTTCAAAGTTTAGAAAAAACTGGGTTGAGGCTTCCTGACTGCTCTCACGCAAACCGTGGCTGTCTGTACACACCTCTTTGGGGTACTCCTGAGTTGTGCGCATGCTCAGTCATTCGGACTGTCGTTAACGCACCGCAGTTTGGCTCGGCAATTTGGTCAAAGTGTGGTCCAAACGTCGGCAAATTTGGAGGTCGAAAAATGTTCCGACGAACTTCAAATTTTGCATGCCCTAAACTCTCTATATTGCGCACTTGTCATAAAAAACTGACAGACTTTCGCCAGGAAATGGCAGAGAAATTTCAAAGTTTAGAAAAAACTGGGTTGAGGCTTCCTGACTGCTCTCACGCAAACCGTGGCTGTATGTACACACCTCTTTGGGGTACTCCTGAGTTGTGCGCATGCTCAGTCATTCGGACTGTCGTTAACGCACCGCAGTTTGGCTCGGCAATTTGGTCAAAGTGTGGTCCAAACGTCGGCAAATTTGGAGGTCGAAAAATGTTCCGACGAACTTCAAATTGTGCATGCCCTAAACTCTCTATATTGCGCACTTGTCATAAAAAATTGACAGACTTTCGCCGGGAAATGGCAGAGAAATTTCAAAGTTTAGAAAAAACTGGGTTGAGGCTTCCTGACTGCTCTCACGCAAACCGTGGCTGTCTGTACACACCTCTTTGGGGTACTCCTGAGTTGTGCGCATGCTCAGTCATTCGGACTGTCGTTAACGCACCGCAGTTTGGCTCGGCAATTTGGTCAAAGTGTGGTCCAAACGTCGGCAAATTTGGAGGTCGAAAAATGTTCCGACGAACTTCAAATTTTGCATGCCCTAAACTCTCTATATTGCGCACTTGTCATAAAAAATTGACAGACTTTCGCCGGGAAATGGCAGAGAAATTTCAAAGTTTAGAAAAAACTGGGTTGAGGCTTCCTGACTGCTCTCACGCAAACCGTGGCTGTCTGTACACACCTCTTTGGGGTACTCCTGAGTTGTGCGCATGCTCAGTCATTCGGACTGTCGTTAACGCACCGCAGTTTGGCTCGGCAATTTGGTCAAAGTGTGGTCCAAACGTCGGCAAATTTGGAGGTCGAAAAATGTTCCGACGAACTTCAAATTTTGCATGCCCTAAACTCTCTATATTGCGCACTTGTCATAAAAAATTGACAGACTTTCGCCGGGAAATGGCAGAGAAATTTCAAAGTTTAGAAAAAACTGGGTTGAGGCTTCCTGACTGCTCTCACGCAAACCGTGGCTGTCTGTACACACCTCTTTGGGGTACTCCTGAGTTGTGCGCATGCTCAGTCATTCGGACTGTCGTTAACGCACCGCAGTTTGGCTCGGCAATTTGGTCAAAGTGTGGTCCAAACGTCGGCAAATTTGGAGGTCGAAAAATGTTCCGACGAACTTCAAATTTTGCATGCCCTAAACTCTCTATATTGCGCACTTGTCATAAAAAATTGACAGACTTTCGCCAGGAAATGGCAGAGAAATTTCAAAGTTTAGAAAAAACTGGGTTGAGGCTTCCTGACTGCTCTCACGCAAACCGTGGCTGTCTGTACACACCTCTTTGGGGTACTCCTGAGTTGTGCGCATGCTCAGTCATTCGGACTGTCGTTAACGCACCGCAGTTTGGCTCGGCAATTTGGTCAAAGTGTGGTCCAAACGTCGGCAAATTTGGAGGTCGAAAAATGTTCCGACGAACTTCAAATTTTGCATGCCCTAAACTCTCTATATTGCGCACTTGTCATAAAAAATTGACAGACTTTCGCCAGGAAATGGCAGAGAAATGTCAAAGTTTAGAAAAAACTGGGTTGAGGCTTCCTGACTGCTCTCACGCAAACCGTGGCTGTCTGTACACACCTCTTTGGGGTACTCCTGAGTTGTGCGCATGCTCAGTCATTCGGACTGTCGTTAACGCACCGCAGTTTGGCTCGGCAATTTGGTCAAAGTGTGGTCCAAACGTCGGCAAATTTGGAGGTCGAAAAATGTTCCGACGAACTTCAAATTTTGCATGCCCTAAACTCTCTATATTGCGCACTTGTCATAAAAAATTGACAGACTTTCGCCGGGAAATGGCAGAGAAATTTCAAAGTTTAGAAAAAACTGGGTTGAGGCTTCCTGACTGCTCTCACGCAAACCGTGGCTGTCTGTACACACCTCTTTGGGGTACTCCTGAGTTGTGCGCATGCTCAGTCATTCGGACTGTCGTTAACGCACCGCAGTTTGGCTCGGCAATTTGGTCAAAGTGTGGTCCAAACGTCGGCAAATTTGGAGGTCGAAAAATGTTCCGACGAACTTCAAATTTTGCATGCCCTAAACTCTCTATATTGCGCACTTGTCATAAAAAATTGACAGACTTTCGCCGGGAAATGGCAGAGAAATTTCAAAGTTTAGAAAAAAACTGGGTTGAGGCTTCCTGACTGCTCTCACGCAAACCGTGGCTGTCTGTACACACCTCTTTGGGGTACTCCTGAGTTGTGCGCATGCTCAGTCATTCGGACTGTCGTTAACGCACCGCAGTTTGGCTCGGCAATTTGGTCAAAGTGTGGTCCAAACGTCGGCGGCAAATTTGGAGGTCGAAAAATGTTCCGACGAACTTCAAATTGTGCATGCCCTAAACTCTCTATATTGCGCACTTGTCATACAAAATTGACAGACTTTCGCCGGGAAATGGCAGAGAAATTTCAAAGTTTAGAAAAAACTGGGTTGAGGCTTCCTGACTGCTCTCACGCAAACCGTGGCTGTCTGTACACACCTCTTTGGGGTACTCCTGAGTTGTGCGCATGCTCAGTCATTCGGACTGTCGTTAACGCACCGCAGTTTGGCTCGGCAATTTGGTAAAAGTGTGGTCCAAACGTCGGCAAATTTGGAGGTCGAAAAATGTTCCGACGAACTTCAAATTTTGCATGCCCTAAACTCTCTATATTGCGCACTTGTCATAAAAAATTGACAGACTTTCGCCGGGAAATGGCAGAGAAATTTCAAAGTTTAGAAAAAACTGGGTTGAGGCTTCCTGACTGCTCTCACGCAAACCGTGGCTGTCTGTACACACCTCTTTGGGGTACTCCTGAGTTGTGCGCATGCTCAGTCATTCGGACTGTCGTTAACGCACCGCAGTTTGGCTCGGCAATTTGGTCAAAGTGTGGTCCAAACGTCGGCAAATTTGGAGGTCGAAAAATGTTCCGACGAACTTCAAATTTTGCATGCCCTAAACTCTCTATATTGCGCACTTGTCATAAAAAAATTGACAGACTTTCGCCGGGAAATGGCAGAGAAATTTCAAAGTTTAGAAAAAACTGGGTTGAGGCTTCCTGACTGCTCTCACGCAAACCGTGGCTGTCTGTACACACCTCTTTGGGGTACTCCTGAGTTGTGCGCATGCTCAGTCATTCGGACTGTCGTTAACGCACCGCAGTTTGGCTCGGCAATTTGGTCAAAGTGTGGTCCAAACGTCGGCAAATTTGGAGGTCGAAAATGTTCCGACGAACTTTAAATTTTGCATGCCCTAAACTCTCTATATTGCGCACTTGTCATAAAAAATTGACAGACTTTCGCCGGGAAATGGCAGAGAAATTTCAAAGTTTAGAAAAAACTGGGTTGAGGCTTCCTGACTGCTCTCACGCAAACCGTGGCTGTCTGTACACACCTCTTTGGGGTACTCCTGAGTTGTGCGCATGCTCAGTCATTCGGACTGTCGTTAACGCACCGCAGTTTGGCTCGGCAATTTGGTCAAAGTGTGGTCCAAACGTCGGCAAATTTGGAGGTCGAAAAATGTTCCGACGAACTTCAAATTTTGCATGCCCTAAACTCTCTATATTGCGCACTTGTCATAACAAATTGACAGACTTTCGCCGGGAAATGGCAGAGAAATTTCAAAGTTTAGAAAAAACTGGGTTGAGGCTTCCTGACTGCTCTCACGCAAACCGTGGCTGTCTGTACACACCTCTTTGGGGTACTCCTGAGTTGTGCGCATGCTCAGTCATTCGGACTGTCGTTAACGCACCGCAGTTTGGCTCGGCAATTTGGTCAAAGTGTGGTCCAAACGTCGGCAAATTTGGAGGTCGAAAAATGTTCCGACGAACTTCAAATTTTGCATGCCCTAAACTCTCTATATTGCGCACTTGTCATAAAAAAATTGACAGACTTTCGCCGGGAAATGGCAGAGAAATTTCAAAGTTTAGAAAAAACTGGGTTGAGGCTTCCTGACTGCTCTCACGCAAACCGTGGCTGTCTGTACACACCTCTTTGGGGTACTCCTGAGTTGTGCGCATGCTCAGTCATTCGGACTGTCGTTAACGCACCGCAGTTTGGCTCGGCAATTTGGTCAAAGTGTGGTCCAAACGTCGGCAAATTTGGAGGTCGAAAAATGTTCCGACGAACTTCAAATTGTGCATGCCCTAAACTCTCTATATTGCGCACTTGTCATACAAAATTGACAGACTTTCGCCGGGAAATGGCAGAGAAATTTCAAAGTTTAGAAAAAACTGGGTTGAGGCTTCCTGACTGCTCTCACGCAAACCGTGGCTGTCTGTACACACCTCTTTGGGGTACTCCTGAGTTGTGCGCATGCTCAGTCATTCGGACTGTCGTTAACGCACCGCAGTTTGGCTCGGCAATTTGGTAAAAGTGTGGTCCAAACGTCGGCAAATTTGGAGGTCGAAAAATGTTCCGACGAACTTCAAATTTTGCATGCCCTAAACTCTCTATATTGCGCACTTGTCATAAAAAATTGACAGACTTTCGCCGGGAAATGGCAGAGAAATTTCAAAGTTTAGAAAAAACTGGGTTGAGGCTTCCTGACTGCTCTCACGCAAACCGTGGCTGTCTGTACACACCTCTTTGGGGTACTCCTGAGTTGTGCGCATGCTCAGTCATTCGGACTGTCGTTAACGCACCGCAGTTTGGCTCGGCAATTTGGTCAAAGTGTGGTCCAAACGTCGGCAAATTGGAGGTCGAAAATGTTCCGACGAACTTCAAATTTTGCATGCCCTAAACTCTCTATATTGCGCACTTGTCATAAAAAAATTGACAGACTTTCGCCGGGAAATGGCAGAGAAATTTCAAAGTTTAGAAAAAACTGGGTTGAGGCTTCCTGACTGCTCTCACGCAAACCGTGGCTGTCTGTACACACCTCTTTGGGGTACTCCTGAGTTGTGCGCATGCTCAGTCATTCGGACTGTCGTTAACGCACCGCAGTTTGGCTCGGCAATTTGGTCAAAGTGTGGTCCAAACGTCGGCAAATTTGGAGGTCGAAAAATGTTCCGACGAACTTCAAATTGTGCATGCCCTAAACTCTCTATATTGCGCACTTGTCATACAAAATTGACAGACTTTCGCCGGGAAATGGCAGAGAAATTTCAAAGTTTAGAAAAAACTGGGTTGAGGCTTCCTGACTGCTCTCACGCAAACCGTGGCTGTCTGTACACACCTCTTTGGGGTACTCCTGAGTTGTGCGCATGCTCAGTCATTCGGACTGTCGTTAACGCACCGCAGTTTGGCTCGGCAATTTGGTAAAAGTGTGGTCCAAACGTCGGCAAATTTGGAGGTCGAAAAATGTTCCGACGAACTTCAAATTTTGCATGCCCTAAACTCTCTATATTGCGCACTTGTCATAAAAAATTGACAGACTTTCGCCGGGAAATGGCAGAGAAATTTCAAAGTTTAGAAAAAACTGGGTTGAGGCTTCCTGACTGCTCTCACGCAAACCGTGGCTGTCTGTACACACCTCTTTGGGGTACTCCTGAGTTGTGCGCATGCTCAGTCATTCGGACTGTCGTTAACGCACCGCAGTTTGGCTCGGCAATTTGGTCAAAGTGTGGTCCAAACGTCGGCAAATTTGGAGGTCGAAAAATGTTCCGACGAACTTCAAATTTTGCATGCCCTAAACTCTCTATATTGCGCACTTGTCATAAAAAAATTGACAGACTTTCGCCGGGAAATGGCAGAGAAATTTCAAAGTTTAGAAAAAACTGGGTTGAGGCTTCCTGACTGCTCTCACGCAAACCGTGGCTGTCTGTACACACCTCTTTGGGGTACTCCTGAGTTGTGCGCATGCTCAGTCATTCGGACTGTCGTTAACGCACCGCAGTTTGGCTCGGCAATTTGGTCAAAGTGTGGTCCAAACGTCGGCAAATTTGGAGGTCGAAAAATGTTCCGACGAACTTTAAATTTTGCATGCCCTAAACTCTCTATATTGCGCACTTGTCATAAAAAATTGACAGACTTTCGCCGGGAAATGGCAGAGAAATTTCAAAGTTTAGAAAAAACTGGGTTGAGGCTTCCTGACTGCTCTCACGCAAACCGTGGCTGTCTGTACACACCTCTTTGGGGTACTCCTGAGTTGTGCGCATGCTCAGTCATTCGGACTGTCGTTAACGCACCGCAGTTTGGCTCGGCAATTTGGTCAAAGTGTGGTCCAAACGTCGGCAAATTTGGAGGTCGAAAAATGTTCCGACGAACTTCAAATTTTGCATGCCCTAAACTCTCTATATTGCGCACTTGTCATAACAAATTGACAGACTTTCGCCGGGAAATGGCAGAGAAATTTCAAAGTTTAGAAAAAACTGGGTTGAGGCTTCCTGACTGCTCTCACGCAAACCGTGGCTGTCTGTACACACCTCTTTGGGGTACTCCTGAGTTGTGCGCATGCTCAGTCATTCGGACTGTCGTTAACGCACCGCAGTTTGGCTCGGCAATTTGGTCAAAGTGTGGTCCAAACGTCGGCAAATTTGGAGGTCGAAAAATGTTCCGACGAACTTCAAATTTTGCATGCCCTAAACTCTCTATATTGCGCACTTGTCATAAAAAAATTGACAGACTTTCGCCGGGAAATGGCAGAGAAATTTCAAAGTTTAGAAAAAACTGGGTTGAGGCTTCCTGACTGCTCTCACGCAAACCGTGGCTGTCTGTACACACCTCTTTGGGGTACTCCTGAGTTGTGCGCATGCTCAGTCATTCGGACTGTCGTTAACGCACCGCAGTTTGGCTCGGCAATTTGGTCAAAGTGTGGTCCAAACGTCGGCAAATTTGGAGGTCGAAAAATGTTCCGACGAACTTCAAATTGTGCATGCCCTAAACTCTCTATATTGCGCACTTGTCATACAAAATTGACAGACTTTCGCCGGGAAATGGCAGAGAAATTTCAAAGTTTAGAAAAAACTGGGTTGAGGCTTCCTGACTGCTCTCACGCAAACCGTGGCTGTCTGTACACACCTCTTTGGGGTACTCCTGAGTTGTGCGCATGCTCAGTCATTCGGACTGTCGTTAACGCACCGCAGTTTGGCTCGGCAATTTGGTAAAAGTGTGGTCCAAACGTCGGCAAATTTGGAGGTCGAAAAATGTTCCGACGAACTTCAAATTTTGCATGCCCTAAACTCTCTATATTGCGCACTTGTCATAAAAAATTGACAGACTTTCGCCGGGAAATGGCAGAGAAATTTCAAAGTTTAGAAAAAACTGGGTTGAGGCTTCCTGACTGCTCTCACGCAAACCGTGGCTGTCTGTACACACCTCTTTGGGGTACTCCTGAGTTGTGCGCATGCTCAGTCATTCGGACTGTCGTTAACGCACCGCAGTTTGGCTCGGCAATTTGGTCAAAGTGTGGTCCAAACGTCGGCAAATTTGGAGGTCGAAAAATGTTCCGACGAACTTCAAATTTTGCATGCCCTAAACTCTCTATATTGCGCACTTGTCATAACAAATTGACAGACTTTCGCCGGGAAATGGCAGAGAAATTTCAAAGTTTAGAAAAAACTGGGTTGAGGCTTCCTGACTGCTCTCACGCAAACCGTGGCTGTCTGTACACACCTCTTTGGGGTACTCCTGAGTTGTGCGCATGCTCAGTCATTCGGACTGTCGTTAACGCACCGCAGTTTGGCTCGGCAATTTGGTCAAAGTGTGGTCCAAACGTCGGCAAATTTGGAGGTCGAAAAATGTTCCGACGAACTTCAAATTTTGCATGCCCTAAACTCTCTATATTGCGCACTTGTCATAAAAAAATTGACAGACTTTCGCCGGGAAATGGCAGAGAAATTTCAAAGTTTAGAAAAAACTGGGTTGAGGCTTCCTGACTGCTCTCACGCAAACCGTGGCTGTCTGTACACACCTCTTTGGGGTACTCCTGAGTTGTGCGCATGCTCAGTCATTCGGACTGTCGTTAACGCACCGCAGTTTGGCTCGGCAATTTGGTCAAAGTGTGGTCCAAACGTCGGCAAATTTGGAGGTCGAAAATTTTTCCGACGAACTTCAAATTTTGCATGCCCTAAACTCTCTATATTGCGCACTTGTCATAAAAAATTGACAGACTTTCGCCGGGAAATGGCAGAGAAATTTCAAAGTTTAGAAAAAACTGGGTCGAGGCTTCCTGACTGCTCTCACGCAAACCGTGGCTGTCTGTACACACCTCTTTGGGGTACTCCTGAGTTGTGCGCATGCTCAGTCATTCGGACTGTCGTTAACGCACCGCAGTTTGGCTCGGCAATTTGGTCAAAGTGTGGTCCAAACGTCGGCAAATTTGGAGGTCGAAAAATGTTCCGACGAACTTCAAATTTTGCATGCCCTAAACTCTCTATATTGCGCACTTGTCATAACAAATTGACAGACTTTCGCCGGGAAATGGCAGAGAAATTTCAAAGTTTAGAAAAAACTGGGTTGAGGCTTCCTGACTGCTCTCACGCAAACCGTGGCTGTCTGTACACACCTCTTTGGGGTACTCCTGAGTTGTGCGCATGCTCAGTCATTCGGACTGTCGTTAACGCACCGCAGTTTGGCTCGGCAATTTGGTCAAAGTGTGGTCCAAACGTCGGCAAATTTGGAGGTCGAAAAATGTTCCGACGAACTTCAAATTTTGCATGCCCTAAACTCTCTATATTGCGCACTTGTCATAAAAAATTGACAGACTTTCGCCGGGAAATGGCAGAGAAATTTCAAAGTTTAGAAAAAACTGGGTTGAGGCTTCCTGACTGCTCTCACGCAAACCGTGGCTGTCTGTACACACCTCTTTGGGGTACTCCTGAGTTGTGCGCATGCTCAGTCATTCGGACTGTCGTTAACGCACCGCAGTTTGGCTCGGCAATTTGGTCAAAGTGTGGTCCAAACGTCGGCAAATTTGGAGGTCGAAAAATGTTCCGACGAACTTCAAATTTTGCATGCCCTAAACCATAGAGCAAGGAATTGCTCTATGCCTAAACTCTCTATATTGCGCACTTGTCATACAAAATTGACAGACTTTCGCCGGGAAATGGCAGAGAAATTTCAAAGTTTAGAAAAAACTGGGTTGAGGCTTCCTGACTGCTCTCACGCAAACCGTGGCTGTCTGTAAACACCTCTTTGGGGTACTCCTGAGTTGTGCGCATGCTCAGTCATTCGGACTGTCGTTAACGCACCGCAGTTTGGCTCGGCAATTTGGTCAAAGTGTGGTCCAAACGTCGGCAAATTTGGAGGTCGAAAAATGTTCCGACGAACTTCAAACTTTGCATGCCCTAAACTCTCTATATTGCGCACTTGTCATAAAAAATTGACAGACTTTCGCCGGGAAATGGCAGAGAAATTTCAAAGTTAAAAAAATAACTGGGTTGAGGCTTCCTGACTGCTCTCACGCAAACCGTGGCTGTCTGTACACACCTCTTTGGGGTACTCCTGAGTTGTGCGCATGCTCAGTCATTCGGACTGTCGTTAACGCACCGCAGTTTGGCTCGGCAATTTGGTCAAAGTGTGGTCCAAACGTCGGCAAATTTGGAGGTCGAAAAATGTTCCGACGAACTTCAAATTTTGCATGCCCTAAACTCTCTATATTGCGCACTTGTCATAAAAAAATTGACAGACTTTCGCCGGGAAATGGCAGAGAAATTTCAAAGTTTAAAAAAAAACTGGGTTGAGGCTTCCTGACTGCTCTCACGCAAACCGTGGCTGTCTGTACACACCTCTTTGGGGTACTCCTGAGTTGTGCGAATGCTCAGTCATTCGGACTGTCGTTAACGCACCGCAGTTTGGCTCGGCAATTTAATCAAAGTGTGGTCCAAACGTCGGCAAATTTGGAGGTCGAAAAATGTTCCGACGAACTTCAAATTTTGCATGCCCTAAACTCTCCATATTGCGCACTTGTCATACAAAATTGACAGACTTTCGCCGGGAAATGGCAGAGAAATTTCAAAGTTTAGAAAAAACTGGGTTGAGGCTTCCTGACTGCTCTCACGCAAACCGTGGCTGTCTGTACACACCTCTTTGGGGTACTCCTGAGTTGTGCGCAGGCTCAGTCATTCGGACTGTCGTTAACGCACCGCAGTTTGGCTCGGCAATTTGGTCAAAGTGTGGTCCAAACGTCGGCAAATTTGGAGGTCGAAAAATGTTCCGACGAACTTCAAATTGTGCATGCCCTAAACTCTCTATATTGCGCACTTGTCATAAAAAATTGACAGACTTTCGCCGGGAAATGGCAGAGAAATTTCAAAGTTTAAAAAAAAACTGGGTTGAGGCTTCCTGACTGCTCTCACGCAAACCGTGGCTGTCTGTACACACCTCTTTGGGGTACTCCTGAATTGTGCGCATGCTCAGTCATTCGGACTGTCGTTAACGCACCGCAGTTTGGCTCGGCAATTTGGTCAAAGTGTGGTCCAAACGTCGGCAAATTTGGAGGTCGAAAAATGTTCCGACGAACTTCAAATTTTGCATGCCCTAAACTCTCTATATTGCGCACTTGTCATAACAAATTGACAGACTTTCGCCAGGAAATGGCAGAGAAATTTCAAAGTTTAGAAAAAACTGGGTTGAGGCTTACTGACTGCTCTCACGCAAACCGTGGCTGTCTGTACACACCTCTTTGGGGTACTCCTGAGTTGTGCGCATGCTCAGTCATTCGGACTGTCGTTAACGCACCGCAGTTTGGCTCGGCAATTTGGTCAAAGTGTGGTCCAAACGTCGGCAAATTTGGAGGTCGAAAAATGTTCCGACGAACTTCAAATTGTGCATGCCCTAAACTCTCTATATTGCGCACTTGTCATAAAAAATGGACAGACTTTCGCCGGGAAATGGCAGAGAAATTTCAAAGTTTAGAAAAAACTGGGTTGAGGCTTCCTGACTGCTCTCACGCAAACCGTGGCTGTCTGTACACACCTCTTTGGGGTACTCCTGAGTTGTGCGCATGCTCAGTCATTCGGACTGTCGTTAACGCACCGCAGTTTGGCTCGGCAATTTGGTCAAAGTGTGGTCCAAACGTCGGCAAATTTGGAGGTCGAAAAATGTTCCGACGAACTTCAAATTTTGCATGCCCTAAACTCTCTATATTGCGCACTTGTCATAAAAAATTGACAGACTTTCGCCGGGAAATGGCAGAGAAATTTCAAAGTTTAGAAAAAAATGGGTTGAGGCTTCCTGACTGCTCTCACGCAAACCGTGGCTGTCTGTACACACCTCTTTGGGGTACTCCTGAGTTGTGCGCATGCTCAGTCATTCGGACTGTCGTTAACGCACCGCAGTTTGGCTCGGCAATTTGGTCAAAGTGTGGTCCAAACGTCGGCAAATTTGGAGGTCGAAAAATGTTCCGACGAACTTCAAATTTTGCATGCCCTAAACTCTCTATATTGCGCACTTGTCATAAAAAATTGACAGACTTTCGCCGGGAAATGGCAGAGAAATTTCAAAGTTTAGAAAAAACTGGGTTGAGGCTTCCTGACTGCTCTCACGCAAACCGTGGCTGTCTGTACACACCTCTTTGGGGTACTCCTGAGTTGTGCGCATGCTCAGTCATTCGGACTGTCGTTAACGCACCGCAGTTTGGCTCGGCAATTTGGTCAAAGTGTGGTCCAAACGTCGGCAAATTTGGAGGTCGAAAAATGTTCCGACGAACTTCAAATTTTGCATGCCCTAAACTCTCTATATTGCGCACTTGTCATAAAAAATTGACAGACTTTCGCCGGGAAATGGCAGAGAAATTTCAAAGTTTAGAAAAAAAATGGGTTGAGGCTTCCTGACTGCTCTCACGCAAACCGTGGCTGTCTGTACACACCTCTTTGGGGTACTCCTGAGTTGTGCGCATGCTCAGTCATTCGGACTGTCGTTAACGCACCGCAGTTTGGCTCGGCAATTTGGTCAAAGTGTGGTCCAAACGTCGGCAAATTTGGAGGTCGAAAAATGTTCCGACGAACTTCAAATTTTGCATGCCCTAAACTCTCTATATTGCGCACTTGTCATACAAAATTGACAGACTTTCGCCGGGAAATGGCAGAGAAATTTCAAAGTTTAGAAAAAACTGGGTTGAGGCTTCCTGACTGCTCTCACGCAAACCGTGGCTGTCTGTACACACCTCTTTGGGGTACTCCTGAGTTGTGCGCATGCTCAGTCATTCGGACTGTCGTTAACGCACCGCAGTTTGGCTCGGCAATTTGGTAAAAGTGTGGTCCAAACGTCGGCAAATTTGGAGGTCGAAAAATGTTCCGACGAACTTCAAATTTTGCATGCCCTAAACTCTCTATATTGCGCACTTGTCATAAAAAATTGACAGACTTTCGCCGGGAAATGGCAGAGAAATTTCAAAGTTTAGAAAAAACTGGGTTGAGGCTTCCTGACTGCTCTCACGCAAACCGTGGCTGTCTGTACACACCTCTTTGGGGTACTCCTGAGTTGTGCGCATGCTCAGTCATTCGGACTGTCGTTAACGCACCGCAGTTTGGCTCGGCAATTTGGTCAAAGTGTGGTCCAAACGTCGGCAAATTTGGAGGTCGAAAAATGTTCCGACGAACTTCAAATTTTGCATGCCCTAAACTCTCTATATTGCGCACTTGTCATAAAAAAATTGACAGACTTTCGCCGGGAAATGGCAGAGAAATTTCAAAGTTTAAAAAAAAACTGGGTTGAGGCTTCCTGACTGCTCTCACGCAAACCGTGGCTGTCTGTACACACCTCTTTGGGGTACTCCTGAGTTGTGCGCATGCTCAGTCATTCGGACTGTCGTTAACGCACCGCAGTTTGGCTCGGCAATTTGGTCAAAGTGTGGTCCAAACGTCGGCAAATTTGGAGGTCGAAAAATGTTCCGACGAACTTCAAATTTTGCATGCCCTAAACTCTCTATATTGCGCACTTGTCATAAAAAATTGACAGACTTTCGCCGGGAAATGGCAGAGAAATTTCAAAGTTTAGAAAAAAACTGGGTTGAGGCTTCCTGACTGCTCTCACGCAAACCGTGGCTGTCTGTACACACCTCTTTGGGGTACTCCTGAGTTGTGCGCATGCTCAGTCATTCGGACTGTCGTTAACGCACCGCAGTTTGGCTCGGCAATTTGGTCAAAGTGTGGTCCAAACGTCGGCAAATTTGGAGGTCGAAAAATGTTCCGACGAACTTCAAATTTTGCATGCCCTAAACTCTCTATATTGCGCACTTGTCATACAAAATTGACAGACTTTCGCCGGGAAATGGCAGAGAAATTTCAAAGTTTAGAAAAAACTGGGTTGAGGCTTCCTGACTGCTCTCACGCAAACCGTGGCTGTCTGTACACACCTCTTTGGGGTACTCCTGAGTTGTGCGCAGGCTCAGTCATTCGGACTGTCGTTAACGCACCGCAGTTTGGCTCGGCAATTTGGTCAAAGTGTGGTCCAAACGTCGGCAAATTTGGAGGTCGAAAAATGTTCCGACGAACTTCAAATTTTGCATGCCCTAAACTCTCTATATTGCGCACTTGTCATAAAAAAATTGACAGACTTTCGCCGGGAAATGGCAGAGAAATTTCAAAGTTTAGAAAAAAACTGGGTTGAGGCTTCCTGACTGCTCTCACGCAAACCGTGGCTGTCTGTACACACCTCTTTGGGGTACTCCTGAATTGTGCGCATGCTCAGTCATTCGGACTGTCGTTAACGCACCGCAGTTTGGCTCGGCAATTTGGTCAAAGTGTGGTCCAAACGTCGGCAAATTTGGAGGTCGAAAAATGTTCCGACGAACTTCAAATTTTGCATGCCCTAAACTCTCTATATTGCGCACTTGTCATAAAAAATTGACAGACTTTCGCCAGGGAAATGGCAGAGAAATTTCAAAGTTTAGAAAAAACTGGGTTGAGGCTTCCTGACTGCTCTCACGCAAACCGTGGCTGTCTGTACACACCTCTTTGGGGTACTCCTGAGTTGTGCGCATGCTCAGTCATTCGGACTGTCGTTAACGCACCGCAGTTTGGCTCGGCAATTTGGTCAAAGTGTGGTCCAAACGTCGGCAAATTTGGAGGTCGAAAAATGTTCCGACGAACTTCAAATTGTGCATGCCCTAAACTCTCTATATTGCGCACTTGTCATAAAAAATTGACAGACTTTCGCCGGGAAATGGCAGAGAAATTTCAAAGTTTAGAAAAAACTGGGTTGAGGCTTCCTGACTGCTCTCACGCAAACCGTGGCTGTCTGTACACACCTCTATGGGGTACTCCTGAGTTGTGCGCATGCTCAGTCATTCGGACTGTCGTTAACGCACCGCAGTTTGGCTCGGCAATTTGGTCAAAGTGTGGTCCAAACGTCGGCAAATTTGGAGGTCGAAAAATGTTCCGACGAACTTCAAATTTTGCATGCCCTAAACTCTCTATATTGCGCACTTGTCATAAAAAATTGACAGACTTTCGCCGGGAAATGGCAGAGAAATTTCAAAGTTTAGAAAAAACTGGGTTGAGGCTTCCTGACTGCTCTCACGCAAACCGTGGCTGTCTGTACACACCTCTTTGGGGTACTCCTGAGTTGTGCGCATGCTCGGTCATTCGGACTGTCGTTAACGCACCGCAGTTTGGCTCGGCAATTTGGTCAAAGTGTGGTCCAAACGTCGGCAAATTTGGAGGTCGAAAAATGTTCCGACGAACTTCAAATTTTGCATGCCCTAAACTCTCTATATTGCGCACTTGTCATAAAAAATTGACAGACTTTCGCCGGGAAATGGCAGAGAAATTTCAAAGTTTAGAAAAAACTGGGTTGAGGCTTCCTGACTGCTCTCACGCAAACCGTGGCTGTCTGTACACACCTCTTTGGGGTACTCCTGAGTTGTGCGCATGCTCAGTCATTCGGACTGTCGTTAACGCACCGCAGTTTGGCTCGGCAATTTGGTCAAAGTGTGGTCCAAACGTCGGCAAATTTGGAGGTCGAAAAATGTTCCGACGAACTTCAAATTTTGCATGCCCTAAACTCTCTATATTGCGCACTTGTCATAAAAAATTGACAGACTTTCGCCGGGAAATGGCAGAGAAATTTCAAAGTTTAGAAAAAAACTGGGTTGAGGCTTCCTGACTGCTCTCACGCAAACCGTGGCTGTCTGTACACACCTCTTTGGGGTACTCCTGAGTTGTGCGCATGCTCAGTCATTCGGACTGTCGTTAACGCACCGCAGTTTGGCTCGGCAATTTGGTCAAAGTGTGGTCCAAACGTCGGCAAATTTGGAGGTCGAAAAATGTTCCGACGAACTTCAAATTGTGCATGCCCTAAACTCTCTATATTGCGCACTTGTCATACAAAATTGACAGACTTTCGCCGGGAAATGGCAGAGAAATTTCAAAGTTTAGAAAAAACTGGGTTGAGGCTTCCTGACTGCTCTCACGCAAACCGTGGCTGTCTGTACACACCTCTTTGGGGTACTCCTGAGTTGTGCGCATGCTCAGTCATTCGGACTGTCGTTAACGCACCGCAGTTTGGCTCGGCAATTTGGTCAAAGTGTGGTCCAAACGTCGGCAAATTTGGAGGTCGAAAAATGTTCCGACGAACTTCAAATTTTGCATGCCCTAAACTCTCTATATTGCGCACTTGTCATAAAAAATTGACAGACTTTCGCCGGGAAATGGCAGAGAAATTTCAAAGTTTAGAAAAAACTGGGTTGAGGCTTCCTGACTGCTCTCACGCAAACCGTGGCTGTCTGTACACACCTCTTTGGGGTACTCCTGAGTTGTGCGCATGCTCAGTCATTCGGACTGTCGTTAACGCACCGCAGTTTGGCTCGGCAATTTGGTCAAAGTGTGGTCCAAACGTCGGCAAATTTGGAGGTCGAAAAATGTTCCGACGAACTTCAAATTTTGCATGCCCTAAACTCTCTATATTGCGCACTTGTCATAAAAAAATTGACAGACTTTCGCCGGGAAATGGCAGAGAAATTTCAAAGTTTAGAAAAAACTGGGTTGAGGCTTCCTGACTGCTCTCACGCAAACCGTGGCTGTCTGTACACACCTCTTTGGGGTACTCCTGAGTTGTGCGCATGCTCAGTCATTCGGACTGTCGTTAACGCACCGCAGTTTGGCTCGGCAATTTGGTCAAAGTGTGGTCCAAACGTCGGCAAATTTGGAGGTCGAAAAATGTTCCGACGAACTTCAAATTTTGCATGCCCTAAACTCTCTATATTGCGCACTTGTCATAAAAAATTGACAGACTTTCGCCGGGAAATGGCAGAGAAATTTCAAAGTTTAGAAAAAAACTGGGTTGAGGCTTCCTGACTGCTCTCACGCAAACCGTGGCTGTCTGTACACACCTCTTTGGGGTACTCCTGAGTTGTGCGCATGCTCAGTCATTCGGACTGTCGTTAACGCACCGCAGTTTGGCTCGGCAATTTGGTCAAAGTGTGGTCCAAACGTCGGCAAATTTGGAGATCGAAAAGTGTTCCGACGAACTTCAAATTTTGCATGCCCTAAACTCTCTAGATTGCGCACTTGTCATAAAAAATTGACAGACTTTCGCAGGGAAATGGCAGAGAAATTTCAAAGTTTAGAAAAAACTGGGTTGAGGCTTCCTGACTGCTCTCACGCAAACCGTGGCTGTCTGTACACACCTCTTTGGGGTACTCCTGAGTTGTGCGCATGCTCAGTCATTCGGACTGTCGTTAACGCACCGCAGTTTGGCTCGGCAATTTGGTAAAAGTGTGGTCCAAACGTCGGCAAATTTGGAGGTCGAAAAATGTTCCGACGAACTTCAAATTTTGCATGCCCTAAACTCTCTATATTGCGCACTTGTCATAAAAAATTGACAGACCTTCGCCGGGAAATGGCAGAGAAATTTCAAAGTTTAGAAAAAACTGGGTTGAGGCTTCCTGACTGCTCTCACGCAAACCGTGGCTGTCTGTACACACCTCTTTGGGGTACTCCTGAGTTGTGCGCATGCTCAGTCATTCGGACTGTCGTTAACGCACCGCAGTTTGGCTCGGCAATTTGGTCAAAGTGTGGTCCAAACGTCGGCAAATTTGGAGGTCGAAAAATGTTCCGACGAACTTCAAATTTTGCATGCCCTAAACTCTCTATATTACGCACTTGTCATACAAAATTGACAGACTTTCGCCGGGAAATGGCAGAGAAATTTCAAAGTTTAGAAAAAACTGGGTTGAGGCTTCCTGACTGCTCTCACGCAAACCGTGGCTGTCTGTACACACCTCTTTGGGGTACTCCTGAGTTGTGCGCATGCTCAGTCATTCGGACTGTCGTTAACGCACCGCAGTTTGGCTCGGCAATTTGGTCAAAGTGTGGTCCAAACGTCGGCAAATTTGGAGGTCGAAAAATGTTCCGACGAACTTCAAATTTTGCATGCCCTAAACTCTCTATATTGCGCACTTGTCATAAAAAAATTGACAGACTTTCGCCGGGAAATGGCAGAGAAATTTCAAAGTTTAGAAAAAAACTGGGTTGAGGCTTCCTGACTGCTCTCACGCAAACCGTGGCTGTCTGTACACACCTCTTTGGGGTACTCCTGAGTTGTGCGCATGCTCAGTCATTCGGACTGTCGTTAACGCACCGCAGTTTGGCTCGGCAATTTGGTCAAAGTGTGGTCCAAACGTCGGCAAATTTGGAGGTCGAAAAATGTTCCGACGAACTTCAAATTTTGCATGCCTCTAAACTCTCTATATTGCGCACTTGTCATAAAAAATTGACAGACTTTCGCCGGGAAATGGCAGAGAAATTTCAAAGTTTAGAAAAAACTGGGTTGAGGCTTCCTGACTGCTCTCACGCAAACCGTGGCTGTCTGTACACACCTCTTTGGGGTACTCCTGAGTTGTGCGCATGCTCAGTCATTCGGACTGTCGTTAACGCACCGCAGTTTGGCTCGGCAATTTGGTCAAAGTGTGGTCCAAACGTCGGCAAATTTGGAGGTCGAAAAATGTTCCGACGAACTTCAAATTTTGCATGCCCTAAACTCTCTATATTGCGCACTTGTCATAAAAAATTGACAGACTTTCGCCGGGAAATGGCAGAGAAATTTCAAAGTTTAGAAAAAACTGGGTTGAGGCTTCCTGACTGCTCTCACGCAAACCGTGGCTGTCTGTACACACCTCTTTGGGGTACTCCTGAGTTGTGCGCATGCTCAGTCATTCGGACTGTCGTTAACGCACCGCAGTTTGGCTCGGCAATTTGGTCAAAGTGTGGTCCAAACGTCGGCAAATTTGGAGGTCGAAAAATGTTCCGACGAACTTCAAATTGTGCATGCCCTAAACTCTCTATATTGCGCACTTGTCATAAAAAATTGACAGACTTTCGCCGGGAAATGGCAGAGAAATTTCAAAGTTTAGAAAAAAACTGGGTTGAGGCTTCCTGACTGCTCTCACGCAAACCGTGGCTGTCTGTACACACCTCTTTGGGGTACTCCTGAGTTGTGCGCATGCTCAGTCATTCGGACTGTCGTTAACGCACCGCAGTTTGGCTCGGCAATTTGGTCAAAGTGTGGTCCAAACGTCGGCAAATTTGGAGGTCGAAAAATGTTCCGACGAACTTCAAATTTTGCATGCCCTAAACTCTCTATATTGCGCACTTGTCATAAAAAATTGACAGACTTTCGCCGGGAAATGGCAGAGAAATTTCAAAGTTTAGAAAAAACTGGGTTGAGGCTTCCTGACTGCTCTCACGCAAACCGTGGCTGTCTGTACACACCTCTTTGGGGTACTCCTGAGTTGTGCGCATGCTCAGTCATTCGGACTGTCGTTAACGCACCGCAGTTTGGCTCGGCAATTTGGTCAAAGTGTGGTCCAAACGTCGGCAAATTTGGAAGGTCGAAAAATGTTCCGACGAACTTCAAATTGTGCATGCCCTAAACTCTCTATATTGCGCACTTGTCATAAAAAATTGACAGACTTTCGCCGGGAAATGGCAGAGAAATTTCAAAGTTTAGAAAAAACTGGGTTGAGGCTTCCTGACTGCTCTCACGCAAACCGTGGCTGTCTGTACACACCTCTTTGGGGTACTCCTGAGTTGTGCGCATGCTCAGTCATTCGGACTGTCGTTAACGCACCGCAGTTTGGCTCGGCAATTTGGTCAAAGTGTGGTCCAAACGTCGGCAAATTTGGAGGTCGAAAAATGTTCCGACGAACTTCAAATTTTGCATGCCCTAAACTCTCTATATTGCGCACTTGTCATAAAAAATTGACAGACTTTCGCCGGGAAATGGCAGAGAAATTTCAAAGTTTAGAAAAAACTGGGTTGAGGCTTCCTGACTGCTCTCACGCAAACCGTGGCTGTCTGTACACACCTCTTTGGGGTACTCCTGAGTTGTGCGCATGCTCAGTCATTCGGACTGTCGTTAACGCACCGCAGTTTGGCTCGGCAATTTGGTCAAAGTGTGGTCCAAACGTCGGCAAATTTGGAGGTCGAAAAATGTTCCGACGAACTTCAAATTTTGCATGCCCTAAACTCTCTATATTGCGCACTTGTCATAAAAAATTGACAGACTTTCGCCGGGAAATGGCAGAGAAATTTCAAAGTTTAGAAAAAACTGGGTTGAGGCTTCCTGACTGCTCTCACGCAAACCGTGGCTGTCTGTACACACCTCTTTGGGGTACTCCTGAGTTGTGCGCATGCTCAGTCATTCGGACTGTCGTTAACGCACCGCAGTTTGGCTCGGCAATTTGGTCAAAGTGTGGTCCAAACGTCGGCAAATTTGGAGGTCGAAAAATGTTCCGACGAACTTCAAATTTTGCATGCCCTAAACTCTCTATATTGCGCACTTGTCATAAAAAATTGACAGACTTTCGCCGGGAAATGGCAGAGAAATTTCAAAGTTTAAAAAAAACTGGGTTGAGGCTTCCTGACTGCTCTCACGTAAACCGTGGCTGTCTGTACACACCTCTTTGGGGTACTCCTGAGTTGTGCGCATGCTCAGTCATTCGGACTGTCGTTAACGCACCGCAGTTTGGCTCGGCAATTTGGTCAAAGTGTGGTCCAAACGTCGGCAAATTTGGAGGTCGAAAAATGTTCCGACGAACTTCAAATTTTGCATGCCCTAAACTCTCTATATTGCGCACTTGTCATAAAAAAATTGACAGACTTTCGCCGGGAAATGGCAGAGAAATTTCAAAGTTTAGAAAAAACTGGGTTGAGGCTTCCTGACTGCTCTCACGCAAACCGTGGCTGTCTGTACACACCTCTTTGGGGTACTCCTGAGTTGTGCGCATGCTCAGTCATTCGGACTGTCGTTAACGCACCGCAGTTTGGCTCGGCAATTTGGTCAAAGTGTGGTCCAAACGTCGGCAAATTTGGAGGTCGAAAAATGTTCCGACGAACTTCAAATTTTGCATGCCCTAAACTCTCTATATTGCGCACTTGTCATACAAAATTGACAGACTTTCGCCGGGAAATGGCAGAGAAATTTCAAAGTTTAGAAAAAACTGGGTTGAGGCTTCCTGACTGCTCTCACGCAAACCGTGGCTGTCTGTACACACCTCTTTGGGGTACTCCTGAGTTGTGCGCAGGCTCAGTCATTCGGACTGTCGTTAACGCACCGCAGTTTGGCTCGGCAATTTGGTCAAAGTGTGGTCCAAACGTCGGCAAATTTGGAGGTCGAAAAATGTTCCGACGAACTTCAAATTTTGCATGCCCTAAACTCTCTATATTGCGCACTTGTCATAAAAAATTGACAGACTTTCG